>PPKY03000080.1:0-24560 GCA_003706315.3 Ambrosiozyma oregonensis (nom. inval.)
ATTGGGTGTTATTACATAAAGATGCTTTATTAAGATCTCAAACGTACTACAAGATGGCTCCAGTATATTTTGGTCCTTATAAGTTAGTGAAACAACTTGGCAACAATGCATTTGAAGTTGATTTGCCGCTTACGGAAAAGAAACATAGAACAATTAATGTGAAATTTTTCAGACGTTATTATGACAGAGGTGTTAAATATGCTCGAGTTCCTCCAAGAACTACATCAGAAATAAAAGCTAGAATTAATGAAATTGTTAGTTATGTTGGATTTAATGCTGAAACTAAAGAAGCCGTGGTGACTTGGCAAGGGTGTGATCCTAAACATTGTACTTATGTTGCTTATGAATTGTTAGAATTATTACCAACTAAACGTTATCAAGAATTGCTAAGACAAGCATCGTATTTACCTTTACCTACTGAAGATTTATGTTAAGTTAAATTTGAGGACAAATTTCTGCAAACGGGAGAGATTGTAAGGGATCTGGAGATAAAGGATCTGGATTTTGGGTTCACATTTGGAGATGAAGTGGAGATAAAGTGGAGATGAAGTGGAGATGAAGTGGAGATGAAGTGGAGAAACACGAAATAGGGAAAGTCGTGTTAAGTTCTTTTATTGTAATTGCATTTTGATGTTAATTGTTTGAGTTTTAGTTATTTATTATTTTAGTATATATATGGGAGTTATTCCTCATAATTTGTATCGGAAATAAGTCATCACATTCCATTATCATTATGATAATATGCATGTCTTATTAAATTGTTACTATAAATAATTGAAGGAGATTTATCTCTCTTACCCCGACAACAAGTAATAAAAATTGATGTAGCTATCTACATGAGTGTTTAAACCACTCATATATATTTATGAAAGATCAAGGAACCACTTTAATCAAATGGCCGTTAACTGAAAATAGCAAAAGCCTTTCAAATTTGATCATTTAGCTTAACCAATGGAAAAACATCATGAAGAAAAGTTCAATCTATGTAGCATAAGTCTTTGTATTCATCAAAGTATTACTCTTCATCGTCTTTAATTTGATTTTTGGTTTAGCACATTTATTTGTTTTATTGTTTATTTAAATGTTTAACGTGTTGGTATTAAAAAGTGTAAACATATCCATTTTTATTAATTTAATTATATGATTTACACAGACAGAAATAAATTAATTCTTTAATACGTCATGAAAATAGTATGTTGATAGTTCTTGAAATGGATATTTATTGGTTTTAATCAAGGCTGTAAACTGATAAAGTTAAATTTCGAAATTTTTAACAACTAATTCCATCATTTGTTTTAATAGAATACATTTAGATAACTAACTATCTAATGTTTAAAATTTTTTGAAATTATTGGGGTATTCGTTCATTCTTTTGAATGTGGTTTCATTAAATGCTTCACCTTTTGGTTTTTTCCTGTAATTTTATGTAACTGTTATATAGTAGTAAGATTTCTGCATCTTACATTTGAACTGTTTTTGGTTATTTTCTGCACAATTTTCTTTTGTTATTTAAACACAAGCTAAAACAATCACAGTATTATAAATTTAGATTTATCAAAGTGAATATTCAATAAAATATTTAAAGAGCATAAACTGAAGATCTACTACAAATAACGGAATCGGAAAAAACAAGGGCTCTTCTCTCTCTTTTGGCTCGGCAATGGGTCAAATAGCGACGGCTTTTCATCACCGCTTTTTTTGAGCGGCGGCAATTCGAAAAAAAAAGGAAAGCTCTTGAGCCCTGAACAAAGACCGTAGTCTATGGGAAATAGTCTGCCGGAACAGGAGTTGGAGTTGGAGTTGTAGTCGTAGTTAAAGGTTTGATTCATAATCATATGTCTTATGACTCAGATTTAGGTTCCCCACAATTTACAACGCCTAAATGTGATCGTACCAGAATAGAGTAAAAACAAAACACAGAGAATTTGAAACGAGTATGGCTGGATTTGGCTCCCAAACTATTTGAAAGAAAGGTATGGTGAAAACTTATCAAAAACAATTATTAACAATTATAGTCATGAGAATGAGAATGAAAATGAAAATGAATTTGAAACTTGTAACTTGTAACTTGTAACTTGTACTTGGTGAAATTTTTTCTCAAAGGATTTTAGTGTAGAATTGGCGGCATAGAAAAACAGTTGAAACAAGTAACGATCTACCGAAGAGCCGTCTGTCAGACTAATCCAAGTTTCGACCTCATAAAAAATCAGTAAAACCAATAACTCGTAAAATCTAGTGAATCTAGTCTACTTTTCGCCAATTTGAAAGAATATAAAGAAGGCACTAATATCTTGCCGCACGCACGCCACACAACAGCCGCAAATTAAGCAACCCTGAGCCGCAAAAAAGGCGCACCATCCTATTGAAAACAGCCGCAACCTGACTTCGTGCCTCTTTGTAAGTTTAGGCATTGCTCTTAACTTTAACCATCAGCTAATTCAACTTCAGCTTTGACTCACTTTATTTTATGTATGGTATTACAGCTATCTTCATGCAATCAAGGGTAAGTGGAGCATCTTTGTGTAGCTTCGCCATTATTTGCCATACACTAAATCTTTCAACCCAGAAAGGAATCAGCAAACGATAAATTGTTTTCTGATTTCTTTAACTTTTGAAATAAAATCAGTTGCATTTCCACCATTAACAATTTTCTTTACTTTTAACTAACTCTTTTATTTTTTAATTCTTTCTTTTTTTTGCTCCCCCTGAGTTTTTATTTTTTAATGAATATGACTAGTCCACAACAATCGCATGACTCTTCATTAAGTAAGAAAAATACAAATAATATAGATATAAGTTCATCAACTCCAATTGGATCTTCAAGTGATTTTGAAACAACAAGAAAATCATGGTTTACTAATTTAACTGATGGATTCAAACCAATGAATATGGATCATATTGATCCAAATTTAACCGATTTAGAAAAAGCAAATTTAATGGCTAAAGATGCTCCCGTTGAAAGATCAATGAGACCAAGACATCTTAAAATGATTGCTTTAGGTTCTTGTATTGGTACTGGTCTTTTCATTGGTACTGGTACTGCTTTAAGAACTGGTGGTCCAGCTGCCTTATTAATCAGTTTTGTTCTTATTGGTGTTCAAGTTTATTGTACTGTTCAAAGTTTAGCTGAAATGGCTGTTGCATTCCCTGCAGCTGGTTCATTTATTCAATATGCTACTCGTTTTATTTCACCATCTTGGGGTTTTGCAACTGCTTGGTTATATGCTTTAAATTGGATGATTGTCATGCCATTAGAATTAGTTGCAGCTTCCTTAACTATTCAATTTTGGAATTCAAAAATCAATTCTGCTGCTTGGGTTGCTATATTTTATGTTTTCATTGGATTTATTCATTTTTTTGGTGCTAAAGCATATGGTGAATCTGAATTTTTCTTTTCATTAATTAAATTACTTTGTGTTGTTGGTTATATTATTTTAGCAATTATTTTAGATTGTGGTGGTGGACCAGGAAATAGTGGTTATATTGGAGGAAAATATTGGTTAAATCCTGGTGCATTTGCTCATGGTTTCAAAGGTGTTGCATCTGTTTTTTTAACCGCATCATTTTCTTTACAAGGTACAGAATTAGCTGGTTTGGCAGCATCCGAAACTTCAAATCCAAAAAAATCAATTCCATCTGCAACTAAACAAGTTTTTTGGAGAGTTGTTATATTTTATTTAGTTTGTTTAACATTGTTAGGTCTATTAGTTCCATATAATGATGAAAGACTTTTAGGCTCATCATCTGCTGATGCATCAGCTAGTCCATTTGTTATTTCAATTAAAAATGCTGGAATTAAAGGTTTACCTTCTGTTGTTAATGTTGTTATTATGCTTTCAGTTACTTCTGTTGGAAATACAGCTGTTTTTGCATGTTCAAGATGTGTTGCTTCATTAGCTCATCAAGGTTTTGCCCCAAAAATCTTTGGTTATATTGATAGAGAAGGTAGACCATTAGTTGGATTAATTGTTTCAATGACTATTGGTTTATTATGTTTTTTGGCTGCTTCAAAAGATGAATCAACCATTTTCACTTGGTTATTATCACTTTCTGGTTTATCAACTGTTTTTTCATGGTCATCAATTTGTATGGTTCATTTAAGATTTAGATGGTTATTAAAACATCAAGGTAGAAGTACTAATGAATTAGGCTTTGTTTCTCAAACTGGTATTTATGGTTCAATCTATAGTATTATTATTAGTATCTTAACTTTAGCTTTCCAATTTTGGATTGCTTTATTCCCATTCAATTCTAAACCAAATCCAACTGATTTTTTTGAAAATTATTTAACTATTCCAGTTTGGTTAGCTCTGTATGCTTTTTATACATTCTGGAAAAGAGATTTTAGATTATGGATTAAAGCCGAAGATTTAAATATTGATGAAGGTAGAAGAGAATTAGATATTGATTTAATTCATCAAGAACATGATGAAGAAGTTAATTTTATTAAAAGTCAACCATTTTATTACAGATGTTACAAATTCTGGTGTTAGATTAAATTAAATTAAATTACTGAAACATTAAAGATAATTCATTAACTCATTTTTACTCATTAAATATAGTTCACAATTTTTTTGCTTAACATTTAAAAGATCTCATTTGATCAATGGAATTTATTCATTTATTCATTTTTTTATTCACTTTTTTTATTCATTATTCATTTATTCATTACAACTTACCAAAAGTTTATTTTAGTTCTTTTCTTTTCATATCCCTTGCTGTGTGTCTTTTACTTTTTTTATTTATGTACTTTAATGATTACGATTTTGGTGTATTAAAGAGTTTCAGTTTTTTTGTTTTTGATACAATTGTAAAACGAAGAAAAAACATTGCGTAGTGTGGTCACGTGTCACATAAACACCCGTTTCTCGTTTCTTTTTTTTTTGTTTTTTTTTAACCGCCAAATAAAAAAAAGATTAGGTAAGCAATTACGCCTTTTTCAAAATGTATCAAATGCCGCTTTTTTCTTTTTGTTTATGGCTTTACTTGCTGGAAAACCAGAGATTGAGACAACCTACAGTTAGATTAGTGGATTGTTAGTAGGCAGATTGGGAAAAAGAAAGTGGATTAGTAAAAAAGTTGCAAAAATCTTGTTATAAAGGGAATTATGGAAGAGTTGGTAATAGATCAGTTTGAAGGCTTCTCATTCGTGGATTTGGAATAAGCCACATGGCGTGCTGCAGTCACATGGACACATACAGGGGTTGATATTAAGATAGATAGATAGATACTATAAGCTAAAAATACACAAAAATACATACAAAATATAATCAATCAACTATTCTTGGTCTTTAACTCTTTTCTCCAATCTTTAAAAGATTTGGTTAACATACCACCATCTTCAAAATCCATTAATAATTGTTGAGATAATTCATTTGAATTTTCAGTTAAATTTAAATACAGTTTATTAACTTCAGAATCAAAGGTTAATCTAAAAGTTTTTAGAGGATCATTTTTTGGAACATTTTCATTAATCCAATCAATCAATCCAATGAAAAATTTCAAACAGTGCATACATTTATTTTTTGGACTTTGATTTTGTGATTTTTCAAATGCATTGTTTTTCATAGTTAATGGAATTTTTTCAACTTCAAATTGTTCAATTGACCTTAATAATAATTGATCATCTCTAAATCCATAAATTAATTTTGGAATACCAACTAAAAAACATTGAGCCCATGATCTTAATAATTTTTTTTGAAAAATATTATATTTTTTTGGACTATCTATGATACCAGTTGTCTTTAATTCAACATAATGACTTAAAATATCATCAGATGATGATTCTTTTAATGTTGGTTTATAATCCCAAACACCATCAATTTCAGCACCTAAAGTTAACTTTGTTGATCCAAATTGAACATTTACAACAGTTGCATATTGTTCAATATTATTAACTTGAGTTTTATTTCTAGATTCGATTTGCTTTCTTGATGATTGAGCCCATGGTTTATCTAATGTAGTTATATTTTCAAATTTGTATCCTGTATACATTAATCTTTTTGCAAATGGATCTTTTTTTAATCTATCTGTTTCTTCTAATTTTTTGACTTTAGAAAGTTGAAAATCTTGTTGAATAAACAATTGACCATCAAAAATAACAATATTATAACTTAATTTCTGATTAAATGAATTATAAGGTAATGTCATTAAACTTGTCATTAAACCTCTCCATGTAATTATATCAGATTTAATTTTAGTCTGATTTTCACGTTCATAATTTTCTATTGATAATAGTAAACCATCAAATTGACCAAAATCATCAGCTTGATTTTCTTTAAAATTAGAAAATCCAGATTGTAGATCTATTCCTGATGGATTTTCAAGATCAAAGTCTGGGAAATAATAGTATTTTAATTGAGAGTCATTTAAATGATGTTTGTTTTCTAAATCACGAGAATAGGAAGCTATCTCTTTAGGTTGTTTAACGGTAGCTGTGGATGAAGTAGTTGAAAGACTGTAAGTCTTATTAAAAGCATTTAGAGATGACATTATGAGTGGACAAGAGTAATATGGTAGAGTATCATAATATAATAAACCAAATAAACCAAGTAAAAATAATAAAAATAATGAAAATGAAAAAATAAAATATAAATCACGTGCTCGCAGCACATGTCCCGCCAGCCAATTGCGCCGCACCTCTCTTGAGTCACTTTCTGCAAATTCTTCAAAAAAAGTTCAACACTGAGAAAAGAAATTAAAGATCAAAGGTGGCCGTCGATTCATTGTATCACCTTTTCCCTCAATAAGTTCACTTTCTTCTTTTTATAATTTGCTTCTTTTTAAACACTATCTAGTATATACATAACATACAAACACTGATAGATAAGATGTCTTTCACTTTAAAGCTGGCCTCTAAGGCTCCATTTATTGATTACTCCTCTCTCATCGCCTCAACAATCCTAAACAACGTTTCTGACAAAACTGTGGACATTCAATTAGTTGATGATAAAATCATTTCAAAAGAATTATCTACTGTTTCTGCTTTATTTATTAAAGATGAAGTTGTTGCTAAATCATCAACTGAAATTTTAATTTACTTGTCTGATAGATTTCCAAATGTTCTCCTGAACCCTTCAAATTCTAAGGAATGGTTAACTTTTGCTAATGATAAATTGTTAATCAGAGATTTCAAGAAATTATCAGATGATTTAGAAACTTTAGAACAACATTTAGATTTCCATTCTTTCATCATTGGTTATGATTTTTCTTTAGCTGATATTGCTGTTTGGGGTGCTTTAAGATCCAATCCAGTTATGGGCTCAACAATTAAGAATTCTTTGTTCATTAATATTACTAGATGGTATCAATTTTTAGAAACTTTGCCATCTTCTCCATTTACTCAAGCTGTTGATATACTGACTCAATCCATTGCTGATTTAAAGAAAAAATCAAAAACCAATGCTAATGCTGGTGGTAAAAAGGTTCATAAAGCCAATTTCCAAATTGATTTACATGGTGCAACTGAAGGTAATGTTGTTACTAGATTTCCTCCTGAACCTTCTGGATATTTACATATTGGTCATGCCAAAGCTGCAATTTTAAATGAATATTTTGCTCATGAATATAAAGGTAAATTAATTTTAAGATTTGATGATACTAATCCATCAAAAGAAAAAATGGAATTTGAAGAATCTATTATTGAAGATTTAAAATTACTAGGTATTTCTTTTGATATGAAATCTTATTCTTCTGATTACTTTACTGAAATGTATGATTTAGCTATTAAAATGATTAAGGAAGGAAAAGCTTATTGTGACGATACTCCTTTAGAACAAATGAGAGCCGAGAGAATGGATGGTATTGCATCAAAACATAGAAATAGATCAATTGAAGAAAATTTAGAAATTTTCACAAAAGAAATGAAAAACGCAACTGAAATTGGTTTAAAAAATTGTGTTAGAGCTAAAATTGATTATGAAGCTTTAAATAAAACTTTAAGAGATCCTGTTATTTACAGATGTAATTTAACTCCTCACCATAGAACTGGTTCCACATGGAAAATTTATCCAACTTATGATTTCTGTGTTCCAATTTTGGATTCCTTAGAAGGTGTTACTCATGCTTTAAGAACCATTGAATATAGGGATAGAAATGCTCAATATGCATGGATGCAAGAAGCTTTAGGTTTAAGACCTGTTTTCATTTGGGATTTCGCTAGAGTTAACTTTGTTCGTACTTTATTATCAAAGAGAAAGTTACAATGGTTTGTTGACAAAGGTTATGTTTCTTCATGGGAAGATCCAAGATTCCCAACTGTTAGAGGTATTAGAAGAAGAGGTATGACTGTTGAAGGTTTAAGAAATTTTGTTATTTCTCAAGGTCCTTCAAGAAATATTATCAATTTAGATTGGAACATTATTTGGTCTGGTAATAAAAAAATTATTGATCCAATTGCTCCTAGACATACTGCCTTAACTTCTGATGATTTAGTTGAATTAGATATAGTTGGTGCTGAAACTTCAGTTGAACAAAAACCAAAACATAAGAAGAACCCTGATGTTGGTTTGAAGAACGTTTACTATTCTGATAAAGTTTTATTAGAACAAACTGATGCTGCTACAATTGAACCAAATGAAGAATTAACTTTAATGGATTGGGGTAATGTTATTATTACTGATATCCAAAAGGATTTAACTGGTAAAGTTATTTCTTTGAAGGGTAAGTTACATTTAGAAGGTGATTTCAGAAAGACTTCAAAGAAATTTACTTGGTTGGATTCTAAACATACTGTTAATGTTACTTTAAAAGATTTTGATCATTTGATTACTAAAGATAAATTAGATGAAGGTGATAACTTTGAAGATTACTTAACACCAAAGACTGAATTTGACACACAAGCAATTGCTGATGTTAATGTTAAAGACATGAAGAAAGGAGATATTATTCAATTTGAAAGAAAAGGTTACTACATTTTGGATGAAATTAAACCTAATGGTTACATTTTCTTTACTGTTCCAGATGGTAAATCTGTTAATAAGTATGGTTCAAAGTCTGCTTAAGTTACTTATTGAAATAAGCAAGTCATTGCTTTTTTTTGCTTTGATCTATCATATTAGCTTTTCAACTTTTTCACCATCTGTTAATTTTTTTTTTTTTTGATGCTCCATGTTAACTCTTTGTTTGTTTGTTTGTTTGATTGTTTTGTGGATTGACGTGCTGATCAATTACGTTTTGTTACAGTTTTTCATTCCTTCATTTGATGTTTTTAACTTTTTCTTGTCACTTATTACTTTATGACTCATACTATATTTCTTCTTTTATAAGCTACCCCTTTTTTAGACTCTTATATTACTATTATTACACTTATCATGGCAATAAATTCTATTTTGACTGTTTTGTTATGATTAATTTTTAGTCATTCTGTTGAATTTTATTTTATTTTTGTTATCGATTCCTTATTGTTTTGTTTTCTTTTTTGTTTACTACTTTTTTCGTGAAGTATATATATATAATACAAATATAGATATAAAAATATATTCCAATGATTGATTTATTCGATCAGGTTTATTAAGGAATTGGATATAATTTATTAAAATTCCTTCTTTCTTTTACGAAACAGTGTTGAATTATTATAGATCAGTAATATTACCATGCAAAAGGCCAAAAAAGAAGAGAAAATATAAACAAAAATGAAAAACAAATATATAGTTAATGACAAACAAAAATCTCTAACCGTGAATCATCAAATATCTGATGAAAATCTCCAACACATTAACAGCAACGCTAACTCCAATAGCAATAATTAAAATCAATGTAATCTTAGTCATAGCACGTTCTGCTAATGAATCCGCAACAATATCAAAAAAATCTAAAAACACTTTACAACGATCATTCAAAACTTCAACTCTTTGATCAATTTCTAAATAATCTCGTATGGCTGTGTATAATGGATCCAATCCAACTTCAAGATCCCAAAATATTTCAGGTGTATCTAAAATATTAGAAGATAAATTAACTTCATTACGTAATTGAAACAATTTACCAGTCTTAATTAGTAATTTTTTACGAGTATAATTAACTAACTTACCTGTTAGTGCCAGTAATTTAGGTAACCTTGAAATTGAATTCAAAATGTTTGACATTTTAGATTCAAACAATGATAATTTTGTACTTTGGGCAATTGCATGTGATATCGTTAGTTTAATCATATGATCTCCTGATTTCAACGTAATCATATCATTATAAATTCTTGGAGTCGATATATCTTTTATGTACTCAAAATGAAATTCTTCAGTTTCAATATCATGTTCTGGAACAGGTTTAATAATTAACGAAATAGCTTCAGGCTCTTCATCATCATCAGAACCATTTGAATTATCTTCAGAACTATTTGTACCAAAAGGCCAAATTCCATTAGTATCATCTTCGTCATCATCATCTTCATCTTCATCGGGTTCAAGTTGAAATTCTCCAGGGTCAATTTTAGCAAACACTAAATCAGCTAAAATATTCTTTTCATGAATTTCAGTAAAATTCCAAAAAACAACAACTCCATAATCCAAAATAAACATTTCTGCATGTTTCGAATAATCAACATGAGAAGTTCTTCTTTTATTTGAGGAAACTCTTGATTTTCTCTTTAAACGTTTTCCAGACTTGTTTGTTGCTTTTTGATTTTCACTTTCAGAGTCCTGATCACTTTCAACAGCAACATCATTATCAGGATTTTCATGTTTATTCGCTGATATATCTTCAGAAGTACCCGTGGCATCTTGAAGTATAGAGGAAAGATTATTAGACATAAGTTCTTGATTTGGACTTGAAATTGGGGAAGAAGTTGAACTAGATGATTCGCCTGATTCATGTGCCTCTTTTTCCTCTTGAATAGCTTCCAAGTCCATAATTGAAGCAGGAGGACTTGAACTAACAAAATATTGAGGTTCAGAAGGATTGAATTCTGAATTATGACTCTGAGAAACTGGAAATTCTCCTGGATTACCATTTGATACTTCCATTGGAATTGGAGAGGTTGATCTGCCCACTATTTCATTAGTGTCACTGTCTGCAGCTGTATAAAACTCAAAATGATAATCACGTTGTTCAACTTTATCTAATAAAGATTCCATTAGTTTATTACCTTTTTGATTTTTCTCAGAATTATTAGATTGAACTCTATGACCATTTTCACCAGGAAGTAAAGGTAAATTATAAAGAACATACAATGCATCATCATATAATCTTGGTGAGACAGAGTGATACTTAGATAAGAATTGGGAAGTTAAATTTAAATTAAATCCTTCTGAAACTAAATAAGCAGTAACTCTTGGATAATCATAAGCTCTTGATTCTTTGCTCATTTTTTCAGCTCTTGTTCTAAGATAATTGGCACCTTGAAAAATATTTTCGGTTGTCGTTTGTTCATGATGTTCAATCTCTTCCAGTTGAAAGTCTTCCCCTTGTTGTTTTCCATATAATAATCCATCACCGCTATCTGGAATTAAAACCAGTTTTTGAGTAAGCTTAGATGTTCTTGAAGGTAAAGTTTTATAATATTGAGGAATCATCCTATGAACAACCCCAGTTTTAGGATTCATGTTCTTTGGAATTTCTCTTTGTCTGGAAGATGGGATATCACTAATATTAGAGATTATGTTGGAAACAGAAATATCCGAATATTTTGTTGAAGAAGGTCTTCTTAATTTTTGAACTATATTTGAACCTGTTGGCTTCCTAGGGGAAGGAGAATGTCTATCATTATGCATACTTCTTTGAATAGTTTCTAACTTGTGTTTACCTGCAAAAGGAGCTTTGATTTGATTTTTTCTGACATCAGTAACTAAAATAGAGGGAGATCTCTTAGCCATTGCTGAATTTGTTCTGGTTAATCCAGGACGGGAATTGGGATTTGAAGGGTGGTTCGGTACCCTACCAATTGAATCTGATGATGACATAATATAATGTGGTAATTAGAAGTTAGTTGGAAACAGTTATTTTTGAAGAGATGAAGTAAAATAAATATGTAAGATATAAAAGTATATTTAATATAAATATTAAACAAAATAAAACAGCCAGGGTAGCGACGAGCGACGCGTCGGATTTTAATAAGAGCAGCAAACTGGTATCTTAATTGTTTGAATTTATCCCTTTCACATTCAAAAAGTACTTAGAAAGTGAATTTCTATCTACTACCGTATATCTTGGTGTTGTAAATATAGACTGTTCATAAAAAATATTATTTTAAGCAAAAAAAGGACTTCACAACGTCTTGATTCAATGATTAATCAAGTAACCAAAAAGTAAGTTATTATTTGAACTAATAACTAAAGAAGATGTATGTCATCATTCTATGAATGGATTGGATAGTATTCAAAGCCTTTTGATTGAAAAAATCATAAAAGCCCAAGAGTTTTTTGTTTTTAGTGAATTTGATGGAGAAATGTTTAATTTAGTTTATTAATAGAAGACAAAGTTCAAAAGGAGAGAAAGAGGAAAATATCGATAGACTAATTGAATTAGGAGAATATAATGATAATAATGGAATCCCATATGTCAAACCTACTGTTATTAAGACTGCAATTAAAATGTCTTTCGAAATATCTTGCAGTATATGCAATACAACTAAAAACATGTTTCTTGTGATTCCTCCCTTAACAACTTCGGGTCTGGTGATTGTTAGTAACTACGACTATATTTTAAGAAAAAATAATAAATATATTGAATTATTAGAGAATTTAAAAGTGCCACCGACTAGATTATTTTTTAAACTATTTTATTCTACATATCACAGTGATAGTGTTTTCTACTTCTGATATTTTCTTTTATGGTGGATCATATTGGAGTGTTGGGATTTTACCTTTTGAAAAGCAGGAAAGCCAAGAACTTGGATATATTGTACAACGAATATCAAAATTCAGTGATTCAAAAAGAGAGTTTAATATGGATGTTTAGAATGAATTAACTGATAAACAAAGTAGGAAATCATAATGAAAGAAAGGCTTCTTGCAATGTTTTTTCTGATAGTCATCAATTGAGACGTTTTATAAACGAGGGATTCCAGAGTTAAAAGAGATGAAGTTTTTAAAGTTTAACATTGCTTTAAACTTATTATAGTTTACTTGTTCTGTTAGTTACATAGATCCATACAAAATACTTTCAAGACCTTTTTTTTATTTATTCAAAAATACAAATCTATATTGATGTGTTGAAGAAATTTAAAGAAGAGTGAATAAATTCTAGACCGCGTTAAGCCATTTTACCTTGTGATTGAGGCGACGTTTGATCTTCCTTGAGACCAAGTCACTTTTTGGAACGAATATCTTTGAATTATAAAAGCAATATTCAAATGATCATCATAAGTGAATCTATAGCTTTTTTATTATGTGATTAATTTCATTCACATATAACCAGGTTCTTCAACTTTGAGCAATCACAGGATGAGAAACTCTGGTTTTAATGATTTTAATTTTATGTTGAATGGTAGTAATGGATTCTACAATGGTTTGCAAGGACCTTCAGAACAGATAAGTAGAGAAATTAACAGTGGTAATAACAGAAATGATTCTGACATTACTATTCGTGTTTTCAATCATGATTTTATTATGGATAAAGAATCAATTGTTAAAATCCCATTTTTGAAAGATACATTGTTGCCACCAGAATACCAATACCGTGAATCTGAAACCAGATCTAATGATATTAAACTTTATAATGGAAATATTAATGATATTTCCTACATTTCTAATAATTATTACACTTTAAATATCAAGAAACCAGAAATAACTATGAC
The DNA here is from genome assembly GCA_003706315.3 of Ambrosiozyma oregonensis (nom. inval.). NCBI lineage: Eukaryota > Fungi > Ascomycota > Pichiomycetes > Pichiales > Pichiaceae > Ambrosiozyma > Ambrosiozyma oregonensis (nom. inval.). The sequence goes on from PPKY03000080.1 coordinate 13,730, forward strand.
ATCATTCAGATTAATGTTGAAAAGAGTATATGGAACTCCAGATGTTCAGAATGAGAAAAAAATATCAGTTGATATGCTTCATACTGGAGTATATTTTGGTTTTTATGAAACTGCTGGAATAGCAATGAAAAATTTGATAGTAAATAAGGAATTAACAGCTTCAAAAATCCAATCAGTACTTACAGAACTTTTCCAAGATACTGGTGAAAACGAATCTATATTTTATGATATTATATCAGAAGAAACATCAGTTTATTTTTTAGCTAATGGATGGGAAAAAGGACCAAAATCATGGGATAGCTTACCATTATTTTGGGTTTTTGAGTATGTTAAAAATCAACAATTTTATGTTCCAACTGAATTTGACAGGGCATTATTTATTATAAGATTGATCAAACGGAGATTAAAAACAATTGAAAAATTAGAAAATATTGATAATTTCAAAAAGGTATTAAATGAAAATATTATTTATTGTAATATTTCAGTAAACAAATTAATTGAATTAGGTGAATATCAAGATCCGTTTAATATTTCATTTATAGATCCTTTGATTATTCAAAAAGCAATTAAAATGTCTTTTGAAATGGCCGAATCAATATCAAATACAACTAATCCATTCATATTAAAGGATTGCATAATTAAAAGATTTGAATCAGGTGGTAATTATTTTGATTATTCTGGTTATAGTGCAATAGTTAAGAAATATCCAATAATTGAAAATTTAGAAAATTTAAAAATTCCACCAATTAGACTTTCTTTTAGATTATTTCATATTGATCCATTAAGTGAAATTATAATTCCTTCGGATCCATTTTTTTATGCTGGATCATTTTGGAGTGTTGGGATATTACCTTTAAAACGTCATGGAAAATTACAGATTGTTTGTTTTTTAAATAGAATGAATGAATTCAATAATAAGAATGAGAATAAGAAACAAAAATTCAATATAATAAAAGGAACCGAAATTAATTTGGATTTTGAAAAAAATACAGAAGATTATAATAAAGTTTTAAGTCCTTCTAACAATATTTTTGATGATGAAGAAGAAGGATCCATTAAATCAAATGAACTATATAACCTTTGCCCAAAATTATGTTTCCGTGATTTACGCAAAGTTGTTAAAGTGTATATGGTTGTTCATATTCTATATGAAAGTCAAAATGAGATTGAGCCTGAATGGATGACTGCATTAATGGATATGAAACTTGATACTCCGCAAGTTGTTCCAGCTTATAGGAAGGATTTATTTAATTCAAAATATTCAAAATTCTTGAAATTTAACATTGCTTTAGGTTTATTATGAATCTGAGGGTCTTATTTATGAGTCTACATCTTTACTTATCTTTCACATCTTGTAACAATTCGGAACAAATATATATATATATTACTTGGCATTTATTGTTATAATTTCAATAAAAACTTTGTTTGTAAAGCTAAATTTTAAAGTTTTTAATCCAGGAATCCTGTATAAAATAAGAGTTTTATTAAAATTTATTTATCAAGAGAATACTCCGAAGACCCTACATTTAGTATACTCCATATATCCATTTCCATATTCATATATCCAGTAAACCCGTAGATAATTTCGCAACCGTCTTTTTGAAATGGCTCCTAAATGGCTCCTAGATCCGAGTTCGGCATACAAACGGAATCGGTAAAACAAATTTTCTGTTTCTATTTTGGACTATCAACACTATTTATAATAAGTTGGTGATAGTTAGATGAATAAATAGCAAAGAGAAGATAAAGTGGATCAAAAAAAATTGTTTACCAGAACAGAAGACTATTTTACAATTAGAAATTGGCAAATAGCAATTGTTAGCAATTTAAATAATAATAATAAATATTTCCAAGAACCAGCCAATTTTTCTTTGCAGCAATTAAACGACATATTCTTTAAAAACAAATTATACATATACATATATACATATATGCAACTAGTTTTCCTTTTCTTTCCTTTTATTTCAACTTGAAGTTGATTGTAAAACTAAAACTCCCCCAGATTTTTACCCCAGAAGCCACAAACTCATCACCGCCGCCTCCTTATCGACAATGACAACAGCAAGATCAAATGAAAAGAGTACAATGCAAGCTATTGTATATTATGGTAAAGAAGATGTTAGATTTGAAAATAATTATCCAATTCCTGAGATTTCTAAACCTGATGATGTTAAATTAAAAATTTTATATACTTCAATTTGCGGTAGTGATTTAAAAGAGATGACAGTTGGTGATATTTTTATGAAACCTGATGGGAATTTAATTTCTGGTTTAAAATCTAAACATGGATGTATTATGGGACATGAAATTAGTGCACAAATAGTTGAAATTGGAAGTAATGTTAAAGACTTCAAAGTTGGTGATTATGTTGTTGTTGAAGTTACAGGTACATGTATTGATAAACATAGATTTGAAGAATCACCTAAAAAAAATGATGAATTTTGTGATGCTTGTCAATTAGGATATTATAATGCTTGTGATTATTTGGCATTAACTGGTTTAGGATTTCAACATGGTGGTTTAGCTGAATATTTAGTTACAGGAGCTCATAAATTAATTAAATATGATCATGAAAAAATCCCAGCAGATGTTGCAGCATTAATTCAACCAATTGCAGTTTCATGGCATGCAGTTAGAGTTTCACAATTTCAAGAAGGACAATCAGCTTTGATTATAGGAGGAGGACCAATTGGATTGACAACATATTTTGCATTACAAGGTCAAAAATGTGGTAAAGTTGTTATTAGTGAACCTGCAAAAATAAGAAGAGAATTAGCTGAAAGTTTAGGATGTTTAGTTCATGATCCAACTGGGAAAAGTGTTGAACAATGTACTGAAGAATTAAGATTAATGTCACCAAATGGATCTGGTTTTAATAGAAGTTATGATTGTTGTGGTTTCCCATCAACTTTTGGAATTAGTATTAAATCACTAACGGTTCGTGGTGTTGCTACTAATGTTGCAGTTTGGGCTCATAAACATGTTGATTATGAACCAATGCATATTACATTTGCTGAAAAATTGATTACTGGATCAATTTGTTTTGTTAAATCTGATTTTGAAGAATCTGTGAATGCTTTTGAACAAGGACTAATTCCAATTGATAAAGTTAAAAGATTAATCACATCTAAAGTTCCATTAAAATATGGAGTTGAAAAGGGATTTAAAGAATTAATTAATCATAAAGAAAAACATGTTAAAATTTTATTTTCTGGTTTTGATGAATTATTGTAAAATTTTATTGCTTATTAGTTAATTAGATTTTTATTTTTAAAATTTTTTTTTATTTCTATTAATTTACCAGTTAACAAAAGCATCACATACTAAACATTAACAATTTATTCGATAAAGAAATGAATGAATTACCGAGTTTATCAAAGTTATTTAGGCAACTTCCACAAAGATAAAGATAAAAATAATTAAATAAATAAATTTCAATTTTGGAAAAGTTATCTTTATTCGAAAACATAAGCCAAGAAAACATAAAAAAAAAAAGATTTTTCAGGTAACCGAATAAGCGGAAAGAAACGAGAAAGTGTTTAACCATTATTGATAAGTTTAGGTAAGTTTAATTTTTAAAGTGAAAACCCAAAACTATAAAAGAAAGATGCAAATTGAATTATAAAATCACCCAGAACCAGTTAGTAGATTGAACTATTAAACTCCAAAATATCTACAATTAAATGAATCATATATTCAACTATTCATCCAGAGGATTAAATAATTCGAGACATTAATGAATATAAAAGAAAGGAAACTAAGAGAGGGTACATTGTATTAATATTATAGTATGGGGAAATTAAGCATGGATTGATTATTTAGTAAAAGAAATATAAATATAACGATAAAAGTATATATTTATATTTTAGAATAAATTATAATTGAAAAGTTAATTTTTTAAAAAGTACCCACATCAATTTAGTTTTTTCAATTGAACAACAGAGCATAGCAACACGAAGCCTATTATAATACAGAAAACAAGTAAATAAAAAGGAACATATGATATATTTATAAAATCTTTTGTAAAACCCTATCGTTTTAAAAAAATGGTATATTATATATAATTCGGTAATGTTCAGTGGCACTATTTTATTGTCCTGTATTGTTTCGGTGAATCAATGAAATTTTTATAAAAAAACTAAAAAAAAAAAAATGAAGTAACTAAAAAACAGGTACAAATGTAGGATGGAGGGGGTTACCATTATTATCATTATTAATAATATTATTTATAAATTTGTTTAATTGTTTGATTTGAGTATCTGATTATATTCGACCGAGGTAAATCAATTTCATATATTTATGGACCAGTGAGCAGTGAGCAGTGAGCAGTGAGCAGTGAATCAATTAATCGATGATCAATGAATCAAACCAAATCCAATCCAATCCAATCCAATCAAACCATGTGGTGAATCTGGTGATAAATAAGAGTATATAACTAGTGACTATATGCAAAGCTATAAAAACGTATTATAATTTTATCAATAAGAAGAATTATCAAATTAATTCACCCAAAGTCTCGTAAAACTGTTAAAATTTATATCCAGGGAATAAATACCCAAAGATTATCCAAAAGATTACTCCACTTTATTATAATAGATTATGATTAATCCGTTATTTAATACAAAAAGTATATCAAAAATTAAAAAAACCATCAAAAATAGAGGCTCAAATGGAAGTGGACAAGCAAAAACCCGCACTATATACCGAATTAGGAAGAGTGCGAGTTCATTGAAGATCATCACTTTTATCATTAATCTATATAATAAAAATTCAAGTTATTGAGTTACATGAGTTACAAATATTAAATATTAAACTTTAAAGATACAGCCACTACTTATCGGTCTAACTACTAGTTATAGTAAAAACCAACGTAAAAAACTAAAACTACTTGCAGCACACACCTTAAAAAAACTAAGCATTTGATAACACTAATATCTTTATCAATTTTATTATATTTATTATTACTATCAAAATCTATATCCGTACTAATATCCATAATAAGAAATAAATTTAAATGCATACTTCATGACTTTCTGTTTATAGCTTTTAATTTAAAGTTTAAAGTTTAAAGTTTTAGATTTTAAATTAGTTCAAGGTCAGTTCGATGAGGTGAGATGAGACATAATGTTTGGATAAATGAATAAAAAAATCAATGGACTCAATGAATAGATAGATATATAAACAAAACAAAAATTTATTTTCTAAAGCCATGTGTAACATGTGCGCATAGGTTAACAGTTGTTTATTGATAAATAAGTAAATGAAATACTCAGAAATTTAAATGGTACGATAAGATTTTGACGAATCACTGAAATAATGAGGAAGATCTTTGAAATCTAGAGCCACAATCAACTTTCATCACTTGCCGAGCGGATTAAGTTATATTCTCCATTTTCAATAGATGTACTTATTACGTGTACTTATAACATACTTATTACATTTAAAATTGATTGATTGATTGATTGATGACTTTGAAACGAAAAGAAACGAAATAAAACACGGAGAAATAAGAAGTTAGAGAAAAGATCTAAAGAAGAAACCTGCCTGTAAAAGTAAACCAGTAGTGACAATAATAAAGGATAAAAGAATAAAAGAATAAAAGAATAAAAGAATAAAAGAATAAAAAAAAAGAGTTAGTACTAGACATCACAATAATAAAGTTTAACTTTAAACTTTGAAATAATATAAAGAAGACAGAGAAAAAACAAAAAAAGAATCAATTAGAAAGAACTTTTTCAAGATTCATAGAACAAAATAATATAGAGTAACACCTAAAATATAGCAAACCAAACTAAAACTTAGTTATTGAATGGAACTGAGACAAGAAATAAAATAATAAAACTAGCAAAAAAAAAAAACTATTACCTATTTAAATTCAAATTTAAATTTAAATTTTAAATAGATGACCAAAAAACACGAATAATGGAAATAGTTAGAAGAAAGAAATGAAAGGTTATGAATAATAAAAGCAAAAGTAAATTAACAAAGTTAGAGTTAGTTAATATTGAACTGTATCTTCTAAACCAGATAATTTTCTTAAAATAGCAGGAGGTCTATAAAAAGGATTTGTTGGAGAAGCAGGTAAAGAAGAAACAGTTGGACCAATATTATTAGTAATGAATGATAAGTTCGTAACTGATTTAGATCTAAATTTGGTTTTAAAAGGCAGTAATGGAATTTTTTTAGTTGGTAAACCTGAATTATTTAAAAATGTTGTTGTTGAAGTTGCTCTTCTTCTTTCACGTTTTTCAAGTAATTCTTTTTTTTTATGCATTGATTCTTGTGTAACAACAGTTTTAAATTTAAAATCAATTGGTTTAGAGCATAATGAAGTGTCTATGGATAATGATTTTCTATGAACTAGAGATGATGGTTTAACATGAGTATTATGTGACATAACTTCAGCAGTATCATCAATGAAAGGATCTGAGGCTAGCTTAGAATTTTCCAAAAATTGTTGAGGTTCTGCCATTGTTAAACCAAATGGTGGGAGTAAATGTTGTTGTTCTGAGATTAAATGCAATGATTTTTGAGATTGTTGTGAGTAGTAAAGGTCATTAATATTATAATCATCAGTTTCATGTTCATGTTCATTTGAATTGGAAATTGGAAATTTAACTGGAGATAATTCCATCTCAATAAATTCATGCTCTTCAGAACTTGAATAACCAAAACTATTGGAAGAAAATAAAGAAGTAACCGATTTTGGCGAAGATGAAGAATTTGGAGAATTTAAAGAATTTGAAAATTCTAATTCACCACCAAAAAAACCAGCAGCTTCGGAAGCATCTTGAAATAAAGCATAAGCTAAAGAAATATTATTTTCTTTATTTTCAATATCAGCCATTAAATCATCTTCTTGATTGGATGAAGATGATGGTTGAATTGGAGAAGGAAGAAGTTCCATTTTAATAATATCGTTGGAGGAAGCAACAACTGAAGATAAATTATCAACTAATTGATCACCAAAATTTAAAGCTTCAAATGAGTATGGATAATATTTTTGAGATGCAGTAGAGTCGTTAATAGAAATCATATTCTTAGTATATGTAAATGTAATGTATTTCTTATGGATTTTTTTTTTTTTTTTTGAAAGGTAACTGTCGTGATATTGTGCTGCTACGAATGAATATATGCTGAAATGTAGTTGTTTATATGTATATAAGAAAATAGATGAAAAACAAATTCAAAGAAAAAATGCACAAAACAAGTCAATGGATGAAATAGATAGATAGATAAATGAAATGAATGGTTTTAATTTGTTGAAGAAAATAGGAGGAAGGATCCAATGGAAGATTAAAGACTTTGTTATTAGAAAAGACAATGAATAATGTAGTAAGTAATAATAATATTGAACAATTTTTTATCTTGAAAATATTTTGAAAATATTTTGAAAATAAGTAAATGAATGATTAAAGTAAAAAAAAAAAAAAAAAAGGGAAATGGCTTAGATTAAATATTCAGGAAGATCAATGAATAAATAAATATTGCCAATTGTTGATGATCCAATGTGTATGAAGGGTTAAGAGAAAAGAGATGGTAGTGTATAAGCTGAAAAGTGGGAAAAATGGAAAAATTGTGTTGCTAGCTAGATCATACCTGACAAGAGACGGGGAAGTAGAGATGCATATCCATGTGGAAACTTCAGGCATCAACTATCATAGTATAGGATGTCAGAAGTGATCCCATGGTGATGATAGGATGTCTGTAAGGTAGGTTCACCAATTTAACCCTAACTTGGTTATAAAAGCTGATGGTCGCGTGCGGCCTTACTATTTCGCGGATTTTTTCATTTTTTGAATTTAGATCCCCTTTAAATTGAGTTGAAACTTGCTCGAGTTTTTTGGAAATCTTGGAAAGAGGGAGTAATTGGGTAATTTAGTATATGATATGATATGATAGCATATGTCCATAGCACATATCAATAGCACATATCAATAGCACATATCAATATTTAAGGTTCGCAGACTATCGCATTTCTTAAGAAATACCATAGATTGGTTCCAGCCATCTTAGTTAAAACAAATATGACCACCAAACCGGTCTTATAGGAGGAATCTTCACTCGCGTCCAGTGATTTACATTTTACATTTTTTAAATTTTTGTAAGCGATATCTCATTAACAAAACATTCGATACAAACGCGATCTAACTCTATATGGGTCAACAATTGTCTAAAACTAGATATTAAAGAACAATTCAGATTTCAAATTTTTTTAAATAGAGACTAACAAAAATATTTCACTATTAGTGTTACTACTAGTATCAGGGTTTGTTAATGTTAGTTAGATGATGATTGAATGTAGTAGATTGATCTTACAGTCGGACAGTTTTTTTTTTTATGGGCACCCAACCCAAATCACGTAAAATATGTAGTAGATCTCTTATCATATTCAATTAGTACACTTACATACAAGAAAGAGCTTATAACTTATTATATGATTTTTCCCCATCAATAGATTCAATTCGAAATCGGTTCAATACACTACCTCCTCCCCCATAAAAAATGAAAAAAATGAAAAAATCTAAAAAAGAAAAAAAGAAAAAAACTGAAATTAAAACAATAAGCGGAATAACCCGGTGTTAGTTGAATAGACAAACTAAACTATGTCATGTCATGAAGAAGCTGAAGGCTATTGAGATGTCAAGTAACACAAATATTAATGATTTCCCTCTCATTAGTATTATTAATTCAATGATTAACTGGTTATACAGTAAATTTAAACTTCAATTAATTTTAAATTTTTTAAAAAGGAGAAAAGGAGAAAAGGAGATCAAATGAGGGGAGTTCTAAAAACCAAAATAGGAATTGAAAAACTCAATTTTATAATATATAAATATAATTGACAACATACTTATCCAATTAGTATGAAAAGTTCTTGACACGACTTTAAATTTGACATGATGGACGCGCGTAAAAAATATATATATTTAAAATATTTAGTATATTTAATATATTTAATTTAACAATAGAAGCACCTCCTTAAAGAAGGAGGTCCAATTTTTTAAATATGCAACGTAATACATCTTTAATTCTTTTCAATAAGGCTGAAATTTATTTCCATATCGACCCACCAATACTATTACCATTACTCATTACTATTACCCTATCAACATTTTACCGCAATTAAAAATCATTTTAGTTCCAAGCATTAGTGAACTTATTGGCAAAGTAATGTTATTTATCTACGCCCCATATTATTACGGCCAACAGAAACGGTGATGCTGTTGCTTGTAATTTAGCTTTAAATATGTAGAAATACTGCTATGTATTAACTTTATATTGAAATAGAAAAATATTCATAGGGTTTATATATATAAATATATAAATATAAATATAAATACCCACAGTTGATTGAAACACGATCTAGTGAAATAATTAACCCAATTCGGTAATCTTAAGTTTAATTGACGTAGTCCATAACGCGAGACACTAAAACGCGAGACACTAAAACGCGTAATATAATAAATATAAAATATGTATGTTTATTTTTATACTTTAAATGATCCATATATATCAATAAATACCTAACTATATGAATTCAATTAAATTGATTCTTCCAAGTAGAATTCCTTCTATTTAAGTGTTAAAATGAACGAGTAATAATAGCAAGACAATCACAAACAAATTCAAAAAACACAAAGTACATCAATCCCCGTTAACCTTGCTAGCTATGTGATACATTTTTTTTTTTCAGTTTTCACAATAGGATTTTCGGAATATTCCATACACTTTGTATAGTTATAGTTATCTGCATCCTCCTATCCCTATCTAAATACATCTTAATAACTCATTCACTTTACATCAAAGTTCAGTTATCTATGCAAATTCAGATAATGATCTGATTTTAAAACAGTGATAAAGCAAGAATTGAGCATTATCATCTGTTATCGTTTAATTCATTCAACTTATACAATTAGTAAGATATGAAAAATTGCAATGACGATGGCGATGGCATTATGCATATATATCTACTGAACTAATACAAGTAACGTTTTATTTTTTTTTTTTCGTTCTTTTTTTCTTTCTTCCTATTTATCTAGACTTATATAACCTTTATCAATTACAATGAAATATCTTTTAGACTATCTCAATCAATAAACAACCATCAAATATAATAAAAAGAGAAAAAAAGGATACTTTGATTATAGAAAGTGGAATTTCATTTCAAAAATTCTAGAAATAGTAATTTACTTCTTTTTTAAACTTCAGATAGCTATTAAATTATTGTTAAATTAAATTAAATTATATTCTACTAATCAAAAAAAACGTTATATTAATGATATTTCTATTGTTAATGATTAATGGATAATGGGTAAATAGAAAAAAAAAAAAAGTAATTTAATAAGTTGATAGATTTCCTATATAGTGAGAAAATCACTACAAGCTCTTCCATTAACCGCACCATGTTCAGGTATTATATATAGTACATGTATTTCCCTTAAAAATTGCTCTAGAGATAATGGTTGTCTTTGCTTTAAACCTGTGGGATAATATGATGTTCCAAGCCATGCAAGATGGATGCACTACTAAATAGGATCTTGCATTGTAGGTTTGGCGTTCGATCGGTCCAAGATCTGGATAAATAAATAATCCCGAGCTGCGGGGGGGGGGGGGGGGGGGCAAAGATTTTAATTTTTTGTTTTTTTTTTTTTGTTTTTTTTTAATTTTTTTTTTTTTCTTTTTAATCAATTTTTTCTTTTTTCGAATTATTAATATCAATATTATCAGTTCAACAATAATTTCTTATTTTCTTATTATATTTTCTTATTCTATTGATTTCTTATTTTCTTATTTTTTTTTTTTTTTTATATTGCTAGCTCGGGAACAA
>PPKY03000081.1:0-17609 GCA_003706315.3 Ambrosiozyma oregonensis (nom. inval.)
CTGTTAATACATACGATGAATAAAGCAACATTAAATCCAATTTTGAAAATAGGAGATGAAGTAAATGATTCTTTTTGTTCTTTTTGTGGAGCTTGGAAGCCAGACATTTTGTGTTATTAAATTAATTTGAATTTATATCAATCAAATACTTGAATGAATGTACAAAACTCTATAAATTGTTGTACGGAGAGTTTTTGCCATGAGAAATAATTGAAAAAGAGGTCGTGTATTACACGGTAATCTTACTACATCCGTGCACCACTTTTAGTTAATTGCTTTCGTGTACTTTTACTCAGATCAAATTCATATTTTTAAACCAATAAAATGCCAAATACAATAAGGAAAGAAAGAGTCCACACTAGTGGTTTTACAGGTATGATTTAATGTCGTTAACTTGTGTTCCAAATCCAGTGTCTAAAGAACCAGCATTCAAAACAGTTAACAATGCAATTGAAGTGTGGTGTTCAATATTTTAATTCTGGTGAATTTTACGGAATGGCAGATGTGAATCCTTATTTAAACCTAGAATATTTAAAAGATTATTCAAAAGATTATTTTGAAAATATCCTAAAAATAAATCAAAAATGATTATATCAGTGAAAGGTGCAGTTGATCTATATAATTTAACTCCTGATAATTCAATTGAAAATATAACAAAATCAATTAATAATATTTTATCATATTTTCCTAATAATTACATTGATTTATTTGAACCAACTCAAATCGATTTAAAAATTCCAATTGAACAAGTAATTCAATCAATTATTCCATTTGTTAAATTAGGTAAAATTGGTGGTATTTCAACGATAGCATTTCAAAGGTTTCTTCGAACCAACAGCTTTCTTAGAAGAGGCTGACAGGGCAAGGGGGTTCGAAGAGGTGGTATTTTCAAGTAAATCCTGTACTTTAGAGTACACGGACATCAGAGATAGGGAAGGATTGATCTCTTCCAAAACTCTTCTTTCAGCATCAGGATTGTTAATCAGCTTCAAGAAGAGTAGGCCTAAAAATTCATCTTTTTCTAGACGAGAAAAACAATTTTGTTGATAGTCCTTAAGGAATTGAAAAGAATCCATAAGTTTACCATCAGCATCAGAAGTTAATCAGCTTCAAGAAGAGTAAGCCTAAAAATTCATCTTTTTCTAGACGAGAAAAACAATTTTGTTGATAGTCCTTAAGGAATTGAAAAGAATCCATAAGTTTACCAGAAGATAAATTTTTAGGCTTACTCTTCTTGAAGCTGATTGACTTCTGATGCTGAAAGAAGAGTTTTGGAAGAGACCAATCCTTCCCTACTGGTTCGAAGAAACATTTGAAATGCTATCGTTGTGGCGAAAGTGGCCATAGTTCTCCTGACTGGCCAGCTCCTATTCCAAACCCCAGTGTTCGTGCTTCTCATAGAAATAAACGCTCTGAAGGAAAATCGAGCACCAATTTTGGTTCCAGGACTTCAACTTCAAAATATAATTCAGACACTAATAAGCCTGATTTATGGAGTGCTATTGCCATGCCTGTTATGCCACATAACACTACTTTATTTTCTGATTCCACATTATCTCCGTTGGATCATTATTGGTTGGACTCTGGTGCCACCTCTCATATTAGTGCAATTAAGGAGGACTTCTTTGAAATGGAGCCCTTCTCACAATCCATTAAAGGTATTGGTTCTATTATTCCTGTCACTGGTAAAGGTTCTATTAAATTTACCAATGGCACCAATACTCTTATTTTAAAAGATGTTTTATATGCACCTACTGCAGCTACAAATTTAGTTTCGGTTGCTTGTGCTACCAAAGAAGGTGCACAATTTATGTTTTCCGGTGATTATGTTATTGAACGCTCCCTAAATTATCCGGTTGCCCAGTCATACGAAGGTTCTCTTGGTTGGAGTAATTTCAATGATAGATTCTGATGAAGAAATATCAGACTCAGGTAAATTTTCTTTAGAAGAAGATTCTTAACGGATGTCATCAATGGAAAGATCGACAGAGGAATTTTCTGTCACAGCATCAATAGATGTTTCATTAGAAGTAGAAACATCAGAGACTGTAGGTCCAATACCGGAAATAAATGGGACACCTGAAACAATAGGAGTATCAAGAATATTAGAAGTTAAAGGTGACACAATAGAAAGAGCTAACAAGATATTTCCAATTTCCTGTATTGAAGTTGAATTCTCATTGTGATCTTTAGAATTATTAATTGATCGAACTTATGAAATATGTAAAAATTTGAACATAACAATAATTTGTTATTCTCCATTAAGTAGAGGATTTTTAACAGGTAATATTAAATCTTTAAAGGATATACCTGAAAATGATATGAGACATCATTTAGAAAGGTTTGAGTATGATGAAATTATTAAATCCAATTTTTATAATTGATATTGTTTTTGGGTATGCTACTAAGAAAAAAGTTACAAATGCACAAATTGCATTAGCTTGGATTAAAAAACCTAACGATTTTCTCCAAAAATATGCAAAATATTTACTTATACCTTCATTTTCAAAACCTGAAAGAAATAATGAAAATAATACTGCTGTTTTGATGGCTGATCATGAATTTCATGACATTAATGAAAGAATTAGAAATTTGAAGATCTTTGGGGCTAGATATAATGAACATACTAAAAAATATTTAAACGTTTAATCGAGATTGTATTTTCTAAAAAAACCTTTTATATATTTTTTATTTTAATAGTGAAAATGAAATTATATCAATATTAGTTAATTTTCATTAACTATAGGAATATTTCATAGAAAGAGAGCCGGGTAAGTGATCACTCATTTTCGCGCTAGCACGACCAAGGTTTTTCAGCTATGTGAGAGCTTTTCAAAGTGATCATCAATCATCAAAGAAAAGATTTGAAAAGATCTATAAAAGTTTACCTTCATTAATAGTGAAAGATATCTTCAACTCTTATATTTTTTCGAAAATGTCCATATCAAGATCTACACAGTCATGTCAAAAACTTCTTTTGAGCCACTCAACAAGAATACTACCATCAATTCAACAATCCAAGTTATTTTCCACAACATCCAAAGTTCAAGCTCCAAAGTCTAAAAAAGAACTAGATGCTAAAAAAGCAACAGAAAAAAGATTACAAAGAAGAGAAATAACACGTAAAATGAATGCTAAAAAACCTGCTTTTACTTCACCATTATTCATGGAAATTCCTCAAGCTTTAAGATATCTCAGAGCTTCTGAAGTGGGAAGACCAACTAATGAAGCTGTCTTATCCATTAATACTGCTATTATCAGTGAAAGAGGTGTTGCACCATTACAAGGTGCTGTCAGATTTCCAAAAGCTTTAAAAGAAACTAAAATTTGTGTTTTATCATTAGATCCAGTTCAAAGAGAAGAAGCATTAAAGGCAGGTGCCAGTGCAGTTGGAGATTCTAAATTTATTGATGAAATAGTTGCCGGTTCAGTTGATTTGAACTTTGATAAGATTATTGCAACCACAGATATTGAACCACAATTAAGAAAAGTTGCCAGAATCTTGGGTCCAAAAGGTTTGATGCCAAGTTCAAAAAGGGGTACTGTTACCAATGACGTTGTTGGTTTAATTAAAGACAATTTGGGTACTCAACCATTTAGAGAAAAGCAAGGTAGAGTTGCTTTAACAGTTGCAAAATGTGATTTTAATGATGAAGATGTCATTAATAATATTCTTGCTACTTCAAACGCTTTAAGAGAATCCATTACTAAAACTAAATCAAAGAGACCAATTGTTGTGGGTCAAACAGTTTTATCAACAACTCATGGTCCTGGTATTGTCATTAACTTTTAAGATGTGGCTTTGTTTTGTAAAGATATTAATTAATCGTTTATCTGTGGGGTTACTTATTGGCTTCTCATCGTGTATATATGTATAGATAAAATCTCAATACAGTTGATGCATTATAAATATTTATTTTTGAAAATAAACTCTTTTTTTAAGTTTTAAGTTTTAATCTTTAATATTTAATCTTTAATAATTTTTTATTTTGAAATGTAAAAAGTGTAACTAAGAGTTATAGGGTCTTTTTCAGACTAGAAAAAAAAAGCGAGGGTGTTTACATCGACAACTCACTTAGATCGTGCTGGCTTCTTTCAAAACTCTTGGATTGAGCTAAGTTAATAGTTAGTCAAACTCATATCATTTTCTTAATAACCATTAATGGACTCATCTATGAATAAAGAGGCAGCTTCTATCGAGGTATCAAAACTTAATTCTAATGAGGTTACTTGGCGTAAACGAATCATAATATCTATCATTTTGATAGTGGTTTTTATAGGTGTGCCATTATGGTACCTAACAACAACCATACCCAGAACAGATTTATCAGCAGACAAAGTTTATGAATTAAGTGAGAATTTACATGGTAAAGTTAAGTATGAAATACCTGTTTACATTGATGTTCCTAAGCCATTGGAAGGTTTGATTGATGAGGCTCAAGAGTTAATTGATTTGAAAATAAGTCAAGACAACAATATACCAGTTGATTTTAGAATTGTCTTGAAACAGGGTCAAGGCAATTCTAATGATTACAAGTTAAAATTAATTACAATTGAAAGTAATGAGTACGGTGGAGGTGAATCCATTTATATTTCCCCTTTTGAAGATAGAACAACTAAATTAATGTTATCATCAAATGTGATATCAAATGGATTAGTTCCAGATTTTATAACAAAAGTTTTAACAAATGAATTATTTGGGTCTGAAATTGAAATGTTAAAGAAATTAACTGAACCTGAATCCATTCTAAAAGTTCCATTCTCTCCAACTTATCATGTAACCATTTCATTATTACAAGGTGGTTCAACTCCAATTGGTTGGGATATTGAAGGAGTTTCAAAAATTTTTGTTAATTACTTAAATACTTTGAAACCAATTTCAAAATTTTTGTTTGATTCTCAAATTGAACATTATGAAAGATTATCTAATAATACTGAATTAATAAAAAATGAAGAAACTGGAGAATTTATTTTGAAAGAATCCGATACTTCAACATTTATCGATTATTCTGAATGGGGGTTAGATCAAAATTCTGAATTAGTTCCAAGTATTAATTTTATAATATATGTTCCAGATCAAGAAAATTCACCTATTAAAATAGAAAATTCAAAAACTAATTCTTTTATTGTTCCACAATGGGGAGGTGTTAGTATTTTTAACACTAATAAAAATTTCCTTGAAACAAATGAAGATTTGTTAGAAATTTTTGAAATTTTTGCTTCACAATTATTTCAATTATTAGGAGTTCCATCAGAACCTAAATCTCCTTTTATTAGAATTGATGAATTAACAAGAGTTCAAACTATCAAGAATTTAGATAATTCAATTGATAATTTGAAGTCATTGGTTAAATTAGTTCAACAATTACCTAATATTGCTATACCTGATATAACATCACAACAAGTTAAAAAATCAATTGAACTAGTTAAAGAGACGCTTTCAGAATTACAAAATGGATCATGGTTGAAAGCAAGTAAATTATCAGCAGATGCATTTATATTATCACAAAAAGCATTTTTCCAAAAAGATATGGTTCAGCAAGTTTATTTCCCTGATGAACATAAGATGGCAGTTTATACCCCATTGTTAGGACCTTTTGGTACTATTGTTGTGTTAGGGTTGTTAAGATCGTATAAAGAGGCTAGATTGCTTAAAAAACAGAGAAAAGAAAAGAAAATTGAATAGATAGATGGGTTAGATATTTGTTTCAGTTATTAATTACATAATTAAATAATTGCTTATTATCTATAATTTATTTAAACTTATTTAAATAGAAAATAATATAAAAAAAGAAAAATTGAAAATTAAAATACATTTTAATTATAAGCGTATTATATAATAATGATTTTTTACCTTTTTTAAGCTAGCGGTAGGCTGAGAAAGGGGATAGAAAAAGGTTCTAAACCAATCAGAAAATAAAATTCAGTCGCCGAATGTAATAGCGCTTAGCTCTTTGTCGACAATTCATCTGTGCCTTACGTAATAATAATGCTAAAATTTAAATTCAAAAAAAAAAAAAGCTACGTGTTGTTCCGTTCCATATTTTCAGGTGGGATTTTATTTTTGTTCTAATCCTGATATTTGTTTACGTACTAAACTAACTACTTTATCGTATCAATTCATTCAGATTCCTATATTTTAAGGCCACCAAGTTACGGATAACGATCTCATTCTTCTTCTTAATTCCATTTGTTTGACCAAGTGTCCCTGCCACTCTCATCCTTTTCCTTTACTGTTCTACCTCATCCTCTTATTCTTACCTATCTATCCTATTTGGTCTGATTGCCTTTTTTTTATCCCTTTTGACTATTCCCAATCTTATTTTCAATAATTTGTATTCATTTATACAGTCATATATATTATTGAATTATGCTTTCATTTTCAAGGTATCGTCAAAGAATAGTTCATCTAGATATTAGTACTGTTATTGCCACTTTAACTGTTCTTCTGTTTGGTTTTTCAATTATTAAAATATTTTATGCTACTACTATCATTTCATCCATTAATCCAATTGATTTATCTTTGCCTAAAGATTTAATTTTTAAGAATATCACTGGTACAATTGATTCAAATTCTGATGATAAAATTACTAATCAGTTAAATATTCTATCTCCTTCTATTCTTCCTGTTGCTCTTACTGAACACAAATTATCTTCAAATAGACAAAATGCTACAATTATGACTCTTTGTAGGGATCAAGATATGTGGCAAATTTTAAAATCTGTCAGAAGATTAGAAGATAGATTTAATCACAATTATCATTATGATTGGGTTTTTTTAAATAACGAAGATTTTTCAGATGAATTTAAAAAAAGATTAAGTAGTTTAGTTTCTGGAGAAGCTAAATTTGGTATTATCCCGGAAGAACAATGGGGTTATCCATCATTTGTTGATCAAGAAAAAGCTAGACTTGGTAGAGAAAAAATGGCTGAACAAGGTATTATTTATGCAGAATTAGAATCTTATAGACATATGTGTCGTTTTAACTCTGGATTTTTCTATGAACATCCATTAATGAAGCAGTATAAATATTATTGGAGAGTTGAACCTGATGTTGATTTTTACTGTGATATTGATTATGATCCATTTAAATATTTAAAAGATAATAACAAAGTTTATGGATTTACGATTTCAATTCATGAATTTGTTCTAACAATTGAATCATTATGGGGTCATGTTAGAGAATTTATGGGTAAACACCCAGAATATATTCATGAAAACAATTTTATGGATTTTCTGAGTAATGATGGAGGTGAAACATATAATTTATGTCATTTTTGGTCTAATTTTGAAATTGCCGATATGGATTTTTGGAGATCTAAAGCATATACAGACTTTTTCAATTATTTAGATTCAACTGGTGGATTCTTTTATGAAAGATGGGGTGATGCACCAGTCCATTCAATTGGTGTTTCATTATTTGCTGATAGAGATCAAATTCATTATTTTGAGGATATTGGATATAATCATGGTGTTTATTCAATGTGTCCAATTGATGAAAATATTTGGTTAGATAAAAAATGTTCTTGTGAACCAAATAGTGATTTTACATTTAAGGGTTATTCTTGTGGTCAGCATTATTATAAAGTTACAGGTAAAAAGAAGCCTTCTAATTGGGAACAATATGCAGATTTGTGAGATTTCTTCAATATCATACATTCCTTAGTTTTACTTTATTGTATTTACTTTACTGTCTTTACTCTGAAAAAAAAGTCAATATTCAAAATATAATATATAAATATATAAATTTTTGTTGATGAGTTTATTTAATTTAATTTAATTCATATTTCATTAAATTTATTAAATTTCAATTTATTCTCCTAGTGATTATTTGCTCTTTAATTCTTTTAGTTTATTTTATAAGTTTTCATGCTTGGTTTTGTATTTTTTAGTTTTTAGTTTTTCATTTTCTATTTTTGAGTTTGAGTTTGAGTTTGAGTTTACTTTTCATTAATTTTCATTCATTCTGCCTGTCATTAACAAAATATAACTTTAAATAAATTAAATTAAATCGTATTAGTGTATATGTATGTAGGGGATGAGTATATGGATGAGTAAATGTACTAGGATTATTACTAGAAGAAAATATGTTACATAATGAAAATTCAAGGCTAAAAGTTAAAAGCTAAAAACCAAAAGCTTGAAGTTCAAAGCTTTAATTTCAAAAGTCCAGAATTCAAAGTACAATCAGGTTCAAAAGTTATATTTGTAGGCTGAGCGGGAGCAACGGAGAAAAAAAGGAAATTCTTGGCTGGACCTGCCTTATTATTTCTTGAGTATTTGCTGTGACTAAAAATTATAAGTTTAAATGAGGCCATAACAGACATACTTTTAACTGAATTCAATTCATTCAGTGCAGTTAACCCCCACTACCAATACTTACGTAAAACTTAATACTTAATACTAAGTAAAAAAAATGTCGAAACTGCCAAGACCTGTCTCCCCAGGTGCGGCGATCTTTCGGCATTTGAATTCATTTAAAGTTAGTTCTCAACTAAACCAGGCTTATTTCTATTTCTATTGTATAGGTTTGCTTTTGAGCCCAATTCTCAGCCTTAACACAAAAACAAAACTAGAATTGGGCTTCAGGTTACACTTGTGTTTGAAAATCAAAAAAATTGGATGTGGAAATGAGCCTACTTTGAATTGGCTAAGGGGTATTTAAAAGTCGTTGAACTTTATCGACCACTTGGCACGTTTACCCTTGTAATCTACTTAACTTAACTTAACTTAACTTGACTTGACTTAACTTAACTTAACCTGTCCATAAGTTTCCAACATATAATTGACTGAATAATTGTATGAGATTACATCAGATAAAATAGAATAGCAAAGGAAAACAGCAACCAACAAAGTTATCTGTTGGTAGGCACTCCACCAGCCAAACAGCCAGCCAGCCGACCCAGCCGACACCTCTCGACAATCTCCCCTGCTTAGATCAAAAAAGTGCGTTAATTCAAATTCACAATTCAATCTTACTTATTTCGATATTTCTATATTTCCCTATTTAGTTCAACTATCTTCTTCATCAATTCACAATCTATAGTTTCCATTTCTCTTCCCTTTCTTTCCCTCTCTCTCTTTCAACTCCCACATTCCCTATATCAAAACTACTTAGCTCGGCATCTTTGTTTCTCTCAACAACCATTTGCTCGCCGGCTTTTCAATCAATACAACCACAACACTACAAACTTCCATTTCCCATATACACTTTATAGACACAAAACAACGCTTATATTCATCTTTTCATCTTTTCATTTTTTGTTAATCTCTCTTGGCTTTATCTTCATACTCTAAATTAAATAAAAATGCAAAATAAACCAATGTTGAAAATAACAAGATTCTATTCATCTAGAATTAAGCTAATGCTATTTATAATAACATCTATTTTAATAATGACTTTATACGTGTCAATGACAAGATCATTTTCTGTTACTGAATCTGTTAAATCATTGAATGAACTATTAAGTTCTTCTAATATTACTGATATTCAATCAAAGTTTTCAAATGATGATTCTGAAAAAGAACAAGAGAAATCTAATCTTCCAAAATTATCAAATGATGATAATGATGATGGTAATAATGAAAAGAAAGAAGAACAAATAGTAGAACAATTTACGAATGTTGAAGATGATGACGGAAATGGTAAATCTCCACAGGTTATTCAACAAGATGAATTAAAAAATACAGAATCTGAATTTGAATTAGATAATAATAATAATAATGATAATAATAACAATAATAATAACAATCATGAACTCAAATTTTATAATAATTTGAAAAAAGATCCTTCTTTACTAAGGCATCCATTAAATAATACAGCTTTAGATAATACTGAACATAGAAATCCAAATGTTGCGCCTGTTCCAATTGGTGATACTATATTTAATCAAATGACAAATAAATATGCTCCTTATGAGCAAATTAGAGTTGTTAAAGATAAATCAGGTAATCCAGATAGACAAAATGCAACTCTGATTTCTTTAGTTAGAAATTCAGAATTATATTTAATGTTAGGTTCAATTCAACAATTAGAAAATAGATTTAATAAAGATTATAACTATGATTGGTTATTTTTAAATGACGAACCATTTGCTGATGAATTTATTGAAATGACTTCAAATATGGTTTCTGGTACTGCAAGATATGGTATTATACCTTACGAGCATTGGTCATATCCAGATTATGTAGATGCAGAGCGTGCAAAAGAAGTTCGAAATTCAAGAAAATGGTCAAGTATTACTTATGGTTCAAGTGAATCTTATAGACATATGTGTCGTTTTAATTCAATGTTTTTTTATAAACATCCAATTTTAAATGAATATCAATACTATTGGAGAGTTGAACCTGAAGTTGATTTTTTTTGTGATATTACTTATGATCCATTTAAGTTTATGATTGAAAATAAAAAAGATTACGGATTCACAATTTCAATGAGAGAAATTGCAAAAACTGTTGAAACTTTATGGAAAGTTTCAAATGAATATTTTTCTCTACCTGAAGTTGCATCAAAATTACCATCAAATGATGAAAGTTTAAATGGTTTTATAACTGATAATGACGGTAAAAATTATAATTTATGTCATTATTGGACAAATTTTGAAATTGCAAATTTAGACTTTTATAGATCTGAATTATATGAAAATTATGTTCAACATTTAGATAAAGCTGGTGGATTTTTTTATGAAAGATGGGGTGATGCTCCTGTTCATTCAATTGCCGTTTCTCAAATAATGAAAAAATCTCAAGTTCATTTATTTTTAGATATATCTTATAGACATACAGTTGCAACTTCATGTCCATTAGACGATTCAATTCTAAAAAATGCTCATTGTACTTGTAATCCAGAATTGGATTATGCTATAACAAATGGAAATTCATGTAATTTGAAATTTTTAGAAGTTGCAGGACAACAAAAATTAAAAGATGGAGAGAAATATGAAGAAAAAATTTTACAAAGGAAAGAAAAAGAAGAAGAAGAAAGACAAATCAAATTAAATGAAAGTAGGAAATTAGCACAACAAAGAGCTGAAGAAAGAAAGCAAAGAGCTGAAGAAAGAAGAAAAAAGAAAGAAGAAGCTAAAGAAAAAGCAAGACAAAAGAAAGAAAAATTACAAGCTATGAGTGGTGGTAATGTTAATGAATCAAGTTGATCTAATTAATCAAATTAATTACTTTAGGTAATTTAGGTAACTGGTTTTTTTTCTTTATAAATACAAGTAAATATAAATATACGTACAACTTACAATACCCTCATTTTATATCTGTATTTTTTCTATTTAAGTTGAATGAACACCCAAAACACAAATACAAAACTTAAAACCAGAAATACAAAATACAAATTACAAAATACAAACCTAGAAATTAAATGAATTTTAGTATATACCATATTTACTATATATATTTATATTTCTTAAATTATCGTCGACACGCGCCAAGCTGAGAATAAAAAAAAAAGCGAAATAAATTGTCACGCACGACGTGTCTTTTTTAAAAACCACAATCAGTCTCTCTTTCTCTTTTTTCCCTTTTACTTGTTATCAATTCATAATCTATATATATATATCATATCTAGTGTGAATAAATTTTATTTCATCATGGCTAGAGCTAACGCTAGATTGATCAGATTTGCTATTTTTGCAACTGCTCTTATATTGTGTGGATATATTTTATCAAGAGGTTCATCTTCTTCATATACTGTTAGTTCACCAACAACTCAAGATTCAACTAAAGAAGTTAGTTCGTCATCTGCAGTTCCAGTTGCTGATTCAAACGTTAAATCAGTTCCAGATGTTATTTCTGAAAAGCCAAAAACTAAAATTGTTTCAAGTGAAGGAAAAGAAAAAGCAACTTTCGTTTCGTTAGCTAGAAATCAAGATTTATGGGAATTGGTTGATTCAATTAGACATATTGAAGATAGATTCAATCATAATTATCATTATGATTGGGTTTTTTTAAATGACGAAGAATTTAATGATGAATTTAAAAAAGTTACTTCTGCTTTAGTTTCTGGTACTACTAAATATGGTGTTATTCCTCATGATCAATGGAGTTTCCCAAGTTGGATTGATGCTGAAAAAGCTGCTAAAACAAGAGAAGAAATGAAAGCTAAAAAAATTATTTATGGTGACTCTATTTCATATAGACATATGTGTAGATATGAATCTGGTTTCTTTTTCAGACATCCTCTGTTGGATGATTATGAATGGTATTGGAGAGTTGAACCTGGTATTAAAATTTATTGTGATATCGATTATGATGTTTTCAAGTTTATGAAGGATAATGGTAAAGTTTATGGTTTCACTATTACTTTACCTGAATATAAAGAAACAATTCCAACTTTATGGGATGTTACAAAAGAATTTGTTAAAGAAAATCCACAATATTTACCAGCTGATAATTTAATGGAATGGGTTTCTGATGATGGTGGTGTTTCTTATAATGGATGTCATTATTGGTCCAATTTTGAAGTTGCCTCATTAGATTTCTGGAGATCTGAAGCTTATCTGAAATATTTTGATCATTTAGATAAAAACGGTGGATTCTTTTATGAAAGATGGGGTGATGCTCCAGTTCATTCTATTGCTGCTTCATTATTCTTAAAGAAAGATGAAATTCAATTCTTTGGTGATGTTGGTTATTATCATAATCCATTCCATAACTGTCCAGTTGATGAACAAGTTAGAAAAGAAAAGAAGTGTATGTGTGATCCAAATAAAGATTTTACTTTTAAAGATTATTCATGTACAAACAATTTCTTCAAATTGACTGGATTAAAGAAGCCAGCTGGTTGGGAAAGATACGGTGGTTAAAGAATATATTTTTTTTTACATGTTTATTGTTCTTAAATTTGCTTTTTGTATAGTTGTCGTTGTCCTTTGGATTTGAAATTATTTTTTTTTTTTGATAGTTTTTTATACACTTACAATTTTTTGAATCTATCTTATTATCTATGTATTCTTGTTTCTGCTAGTTTGTGTTTTTTTACGTATTATTTACTATCGAAGTGTTTTTTTTCTATTAGTGCGTTTTTCTCTTATCCTCTCCTAAATATTTTACATTTGTTTTATTAAATTGTATCTCAACTATTAATGATTAACTTTCAGTTTGTTTTCAGTTTCGGCCTTTTTTATTTGATATTTTATCAAACACATTACTTTCTGTATATATATTTTAGAATGGAAAATATATCAATTGGTGTTGAATTAAGAAATAATAAAAAGCTATATATGTTAATTTTTATTATATTTATCACTTAACTAATTTTCTTAAAATTTCTTGAACCTCTATTAAACTGATATTTGGGTGATTTGATAAAGAATCAAAATCTAAACCTAATTTATTAATACGGTTATTTCTTCTAGTCCAAATAGATGAATCAATATAAGTTTGTTGATATAAATAAATAACCATTTTTTTCATCATGTTACGTTCATTACCTACTTTATTTCTCAAAATTGTATTTAAATTATTCAAAAAATTTGGTGTGAATTGACTCAAAGCAAGAAATTTTATTTTCATTGAAGAATTTGCTTCAATATATGTAATGAATGATGTTAATCCAATTAAATCATATTGCTTACAGTAATAATCTATAAATACTAATAAATGATATTGATTTATTTCATTACTAGAAATCAATGTTTCAAGTTTTTCTGTAGCTTCTGGTAAATTATTTGGAGTCTTTAATAGTTCTTTAAGTGTTTTAACTGTACTTGATTCAATTTCAGGGTTGAATAGTCTTGCTATAAATCTGAACTCTCTTTTATTAAGATTCAAATTAAAAATAGGATTATATGTATTCCATAAATATAAAAACCTCAAATTGAATCTTAAAGTCCATTGTTCTTTAGTTTCTGGTTTAACATAAGGATTGTAATAAAAAATCCTTTTTTTATGTTTTAAAAAATCACGCATGTCATGAATAAATAATAGCTTGTCCTTTCTTTCTAGATTTAAATGACATAATGCAACCAACCCTCTCATTAATAACCAATAAGTTTCATTGTGTTTATCAAAGGAATCTTGAGCATACCTAAAAATCAATGACCATGCATATTTATTTAAGGTGCCAATTCTATATTTTGTCAAAATGGAAATAAATGGTAGTATAAAATATGATTGTTTTGATACATACAAATAATCTAAAATTTTCTTTATATGTGCTTCTGTTAATTTAGAAGTATCAGATTTTAAGTAAAACCATAATTCAGATAATCTATTTTCTTTTAAAAATGATTCAATAAAAATTGGTACCAACTCATCAGGTAAAACTAGTATATTTTTTTCTCTCATTAATTCAATAACTTCATCATTTTTGTTATTATTCAATAAAAATCTAAGCTTTAAAGTAGTACTTTCAAATGAATTCCCATTAATACAATTATTTTCAGCAAATTCTTTAAATTGATCAATTGATTTCATTTGATCTAATTCAACTGAATTTCCAAATATTTTTTTAATTGGAATATTTTTAGATTTTAAAATATTAATAAATTCTTCCTTTTCATATGTTTTTAAAGACATATAAATTTTATAAATTAAATAGGAATCTAACTTCAGTGATTTATGATTCATTGTATTCAATCTTTGAAATAAAATATCAAAACCTCTTGTTGAAGTTTCTAAATGATTAAATAAAATATGATAAGCTTCAATTTCTTTTTCTTTATCATCCCCAATATACTTTCTCATTAGAGGATATATTTTTTTGTATTCTTCTTTATCAGCAAAATAACTAATTAAATCTAAAATACTTTTAAATTCAATTTTTAAATCTGATCCCTCCACATTATTCATTGCAAAATTATAAAGAATTTCAACATAACTATGATTTATATCAGTTAATTCTTTTGTACTGTATGAAAATTGTGTAGTTTCATAAACAAACTTACTAAAACTATTATTATCAACTGATTTAGGAACCATTGGTAATCTTGTTCTTTTTGGTTTCTTAAAAGGTAATCGATCTTCATCACTTAATTTATAGATATTAACACTATCTGAACTTGGGATCATTGGATCAATTACTGTAAATAAAGCATTCTTATTAACATTTTCTAATAGATATGAAAGTTTTAAATCGATTGGTGGTGAATTTTTGGTTGTATTTTGATCCTCAAAGAACTCAGGATTCAAAGGAGTTGGATTTGGATTTAAATTTGGATTTGAATGTGAAGTTAAATTTATACTATCATTATTCAACTCTGAATGATAAGAGCAAGATAATTTAGAAAAATATTTGATTTGACGACATGCAATACTAGACTGTCTCTTAAAAGCAAGACGTAACATTGATTTAAACAGTGAAAAAAATTGTAATACTTTTAAATATGTAAATAGTTTAGGAAAACTTTGTGACTATTTGAACTGATAAAAGTATAAATATTTCAAATATTTCAAATATCCAAATATAAGTTGAAAATCCAAAGCGGGGTAGTTTTGGGGTAGCTAAACCGGGATTCGTGATCCGCTTTTTTCAAAAAGCTTATATATCAGAGCTTCTGTTGTGCTACTGAACCAATCAGATGGCTTTAAACCACGTGGTCACAATATTTTATATCATTTTCGCGCAAAAATTGGCCTTCCCTTTACGTGCTTTCTTAGACGATATTAGTACAAATATTATAATATGAAGCTCCACCTACTTGATAGAATTTTTGATTCATTCTTTTTCCCATAACTTACTAAACTCTCACGTAATTTTAAATATCAAAATTTGAACATAAAGATTGAGTTTTAGGCAAAAATAACATATTACGTCGTCATCCATTTTTTTTTTTTGATAAAAACGAAATATACTAATTAACTATATAAAGTAAGAATTCTTCCTCCGAGATGAGCTCACCGCTTTGAATTACTGCATAACAACTAATTTTGTTACAATGGTGATGAATATATAGAGGAATTGCCAGATGTTCTGAATTTCATTTGATAATATCCAATTAAAGATATTGATAATAGTGATGGTAGTCTCCTTCACATTAACCATATTGTTGCTTCATAATGAAAATATGTAAAACAAGGGAATGAATTGCTGTTGAGACGCTAACTTGGAGAAGATAATAAAACTCAGGTCAGAATGGATGGATCATTCTGAGAGGAGAAAGTTATTTGTGAAAACTAGGCCATTCTTCCACAGTATGTAATTTGTATCGTTGTCTCGACCAATATTCGATGATCCTTGGAATACCGTTTGAAAAGTCTGCCGACTGTTTATAAGTATGCTGCAAAAAGAATTTTTCACAAGGTAGACCAGTGAAGTCAAAGTCAAATGAGACAGGTTGTCTCAAACTGTGAAACGCTTCCAGAAGAGGGTATTGGAATTAGTCCACTTTGACTGGAAATATAGGGAGAGGATAAATGATGGTGTGGAATGGAAGCTTATTGATGGTGGATTGGGAAAAGACTACAGATCCATAGGGAGCATTATAGTTGAGGGGTTTCCTATGCTCAGATTCAGAGGGATGCTGATTAAGATCTTTAGGTACATTTTTACCGATTTACGTCATGACATACGTAACTTAGTATATTTGTGCAACTAAATATAAGCATATAAGGGATTGTAAGGGATCTGGAGAAAAAGGATCTGGATTTTGGGTTTACATTTTGATATTAATTGTTTGAGTTTTAGTTATTTTATTATTTTAGTATATATATGGGAGTTATTCCTCATAATTTGTTATTTGTATAATGTGTATCCTTTGGAGTGGAATCGGAATAGAAGTTATTACACACTAATATTTTGAATATAGACTTGGACGTTTAAAAGCCAGGTTTTTAATTGATAAATCAGATAAAAGAAACATAAGGATTATGATTTGGCTAATCCCTTATAAAGCATGTAAGGAAGTAGGATAGACCGGAGTTGGTGACCTTCCTAATTAGGAAAATAAAGGCTCTAATTTGAGAAGACGGTAAACAAGTTCCAAAAGGTTAAGTTGGAAGCGAGATTAGTTTAGAATAGGAAGTTGGCGAAGTGTTATCTTTGAGTGATTTAAATGAAGTTGTTATCTTTGAGTGATTTAAATCAAGTTGTTATCTTTAGCCGATTTCGGTTACAGATTAGGAAGGTAAATGAACTTGTTCATTTATCTTAATTAAAGTTTTATTTTGAGTTTTATTTATATATAGTTTACATAGTTTGTACAAGTTTATCTTGAGTGGAATCAAGGAAGAAATACAATTAACAAATTATTACCTAATTTCTAAGGTGTTTAGATACTAAGTATTTAGAGATCGATCCAAGGTTTATTATAAGAGTTATCATCAACCTAACTTCTTACAAATCATATAAGGGATTAGCCAAATGATAATCCTTATGTTTCTTTTATCTGATTTATCAATTAAAACCTGGCTTTCAAACGTCCAAGTCTATATTCAAAATATTAGTGTGTAATAACTTATCTTCAGATTCCACTCCAAAGGATACACATTATACAAATCACAAATTATGAGGAATAACTCCCATATATATACTAAAATAATAAATAACTAAAACTCAAACAATTAACATCAAAATGCAATTACAATAAAAGAACTTAACACGACTTTCCCTATTTCATGTTTCTCCACTTCATCTCCACTTCATCTCCACTTCATCTCCACT
>PPKY03000082.1:0-16950 GCA_003706315.3 Ambrosiozyma oregonensis (nom. inval.)
GTTTGGGCATTGATTTTGGGTGTTGGTCTATTTTTCTTACCTGAATCTCCTAGATATTTTGTTAAAAAAGGTAGAATTGATAAAGCTACTAAATCTTTAGCTTCTTTAAGAGGTCAACCAGAAGAATCAAAATACATTCAAGATGAATTAGCTGAAATCGTTGCGAATCATGAATATGAAATGTCCGTTATTCCAACTCACTCTTATTTTGCTTCATGGGCTGCTTGTTTCAAAGGTGGTTTAAGAAATCCTGCTTCAAATTTAAGAAAAACTATTTTAGGTACTTCATTACAAATGATGCAACAATGGACTGGTATTAATTTTATTTTCTATTTTGGTACTACTTTCTTTAAACAATTAGGTACAATTAGTAACGAATTTTTAATTTCAATGATTACAACTGTTGTCAATGTTTGTTCAACACCAGTTTCATTTTGGGCTGTTGAAAAATTAGGTAGAAGACCATTATTAATTTATGGTGCTTTAGGTATGTTTATCTGTGAATACATCGTTGCTATTACAGGTACTGTTAAGCCAGATGATAATGGTGCACCAACGAAAACAATGATTTCATTTATTTGTATTTATATTTTCTTCTTTGCTTCAACTTGGGGTCCTGGAGCTTGGGTTGTTATTGGTGAAATTTTCCCACTACCAATTAGATCTAGAGGTGTTGGTTTATCAACTGCTTCAAATTGGTTATGGAACTGTATCATTGCTGTCATTACTCCATATATGGTTGATACCGATAAAGGTAATTTAAAAGCAAGAGTTTTCTTTATTTGGGGGTCATTATGTTTTATGTGTTTACTATATGCTATTTTCTTAATTCCGGAAACCAAAGGTTTAACATTAGAACAAGTTGATAGAATGTTGGAAGAAACAACACCATTTACATCATCTAAATGGAAACCTCATTCTACCTTTGCTGCTGATATGGGTATGGTTGATTCATCTTCAAATGAAAAGTTAGATGTGGATCATGCTGAAAAGGTTGTTTCTGCTGGTTCAGTTTAGTCTTTCTCTTTCATTTTGTCTTTTGTGCCTCAATATGTTTTTAATACTTTGCTTTGTTTCTTTTTTTTATTATGATTATGATCACAATTATTACTTTGATGTTTAATTTTTTTTTGCCACTTTTTTGAACAATTTGAATCTCTAATATTGACTATTATTGTTTTTGTTTCTTTTTTTTTGCAAATATTTTATCTCTTCAAATTACTTTTATCTTTAAATTCACTCTCATTCTCACTTTACCTTTATGAAAATTAAAATTATATTCTTGTAAATAAATGTATTCAAGAAAATAAGGCTTACAAATTTTTTTTAATAATTATAATAAAACAAATATAAAGAATAAAATAAAAAGTATAACACTATCTATAATATACTATTAAGATAATCAGCAAACCCTCTTTTACCTCTCAAAACGTAAACTCTGCATCATAAATATGTTCATCCTCATTACTTAGATCAACATTTGTGTACTGATTAGTAGTGTCATTCACAGGAAATAGAAACTCTTCAACTGTATCTGTATACTTTTCCGGGTTTTCTAGCACTGGTGTAGTTATTGAATTATCAATTGGTTTTGTTATTGGTTCTCCAACTTTAAACTCAAAAGTTGTTGGTGATGCCACTGGTTTCTCTGTAGATCTCAAATTAGGTTTAGAATTATTAAATGATACTGTTGAACTTTGACTATTTGGTGTAATCGTGTTCTTGATTGGCACTTGAACCGTAGTTGTAGTTGGTTCAGTTGTACCATTTGCTTTTTTTGTAAACAATGACTCTTTGTTAGCTAAAATATCAGGGAAAATAAACTTTGGAATTTTCGTCGTTATAAATGCTGCCTCACTCTCTGATTCTATTGAATCATTCAAAACTGATTTCAGTGAAAAGTTAGTTGATGAAACATCGGGAAATTCAAATTTTTCAATTTTCGGTATTTCGAGTGTTTTAAATGAAGATAACTTTGTTGGTAAAAATGAAGGTGAGTTATTGTCACCATTGGGCACTAATATTATTGGTGTAACTTTTTCAAGCTTTTCTGAAGTTTCAACTTTGCTTTTATTTTCTTTGGGTTCTTCAATTATTTCAATATCATCATCATCATTAAGGTTCAAATCAATAACTTTTGGTTCTTTTGGTTCTTTTGATTCTTTTGTCTCATATGGTTCTTTTGGTTCTTTTGGTTCTTTTGGTTCTTTTGGTTTTTTTGGTTCTTTTGGTTCTTTTGGTTCTTTTGGTTCTTTTGGTTCTTTTGGTTCTTTTGGTTCTTTTGGTTCTAGATTATTTAAGCTTACTGAATCGGATATTGGAATTTTTAAAGTTGGATGCTCATTCAAGATAGGTTCTATACTCTTATTAATTGATTCTTTAATTGTAACTGGTCTACTGAATTTGAATTGAGGTCTAGCTTCAGTAACCTTGGATTTTTCTGGATTTGGAATTGGAGCAGTTGGTTCAACCACTGATAATCTCCTCTTCAAATTAGTAGGCTTTTCATTTTGGACAATTGTATTTGTTGGTTGTTTAGATTCAGTAATATGTCCATCCAATAAAGATAACACTTTGACTGCAGTTTTACTGAGAAGTCTTGAATTTGTATTTGTGGATCCATTTTTGATATTAGGTTCATCATCATCATCCAAATTTGATAAATCAATTGCTCCACCAGTATACTCTTTTGAAAAACGTCTTTTCTTTATAATTTTCTCTTCTAAATGCTTTTGTTGAGTTGCAAATTTCTCTTGTTGAGCAGCAAATTTCTCTTGTTCTTTACTTCTAATGAAGGCATGTAAAGGAGATGAAATTCTAGCTCTAAAAGGAGAAGGCAAGCTTGAATAATCAACAATTCTTCTTCTTGTTGTTTGAGGAATAATAACAGAACGACCATTCCTTTTAATTTCACTCATTTTAGGTGAATAAGTAGGGGTTTGAATCTTAACTGGAGTTTTCAAATTGGCTGGTCTTAAAATTGTTGTATTGGCTAATAATGAGTTACTCATTGTAGTATTTTCTCCTGTCATATTCCCCTTAGCCATTGTAAGTGAGCCTGTTCTCTGTTTATTTTTTACTAATGGAGATGATTGTAATAAAGATTGATTTTGAGTATGAGCTTTATTCAATAATGATAAAACACCTTCTATCTCAATATCAGACAATGGTTGATCACCTTTTTTATTAAAAAAATCAACTAAAGTTTCATTGGCATTACTATTGTTGGCTAAATAAGAAGTAGAAGAATGCAGTTTAATATCGTTTATGGATTTTTCAGGGGAAGATTGATGCTGTTGAATTAAATTCATTGAATGTGTTTGAGTAGTTGAACTATGAACCGGAGAAGAGAAAAGGCTACGAAGTTTAGAGAAGAATCCACTTCCTTGTTGTGGCCTGTCATAGGGCGTTTTCTTTTCTCTATTCTTAGTTCTTCTAATCATTGTGGTTTTTCTGACCTTAGTATTTGAAAAGTCCTGGAAAGGAATAAATTAAAGTTAATTTTGAATCCAATCCCGAACGAAAACCAATGAGCGACAAAAAATTTGAAACAATAAATTAATTTTTGTTGAAAGTAGTTTTAAATAGTCTTCACTAGATCCACTAGTTTTAATTTATTTATTCGTGCTTTCAAATATAATATGTCTACTGGTGCTATTGTTGGTGCTTTGGCTTGTCAACGAGATTCCTATTTAAAAAATCTTACTTCAAAAGTCGTTTCCTGTGTTGAATCTAAACCAAAACCTTCTATTAGTTCAACTGATAAGAAATCTAAAAAGAAGAAATCAAAGACAGAGGGAGTAAAAGTTCCTGAAATCACTCAAAAACTATACGAAGTTGAATTAGAAGATACAATTTTATTTCCAGAAGGTGGTGGTCAGCCTTCTGATGCTGGGTTTTTAATAAAGCAAACAGACAGTAAAAAGATTCCAGTTGAATTTATTCAAAGAAATGGTTTGAAAGCAATTCATTTGGTTCGTGAGCCAATTGAACCTGGTTCTGATGTTAAATTAGAATTAAACTGGATCAAGAGATTTGATCATATGCAACAACATACTGGTCAACATTTATTATCTGCTGTTTTGGATAAATTAAACTTACCAACGTTAGGATGGCATATGGGCGATATGATTAATTACATTGAATTACCTAGAAAATTAACAAATGATGAGATTCAAAAAGTCTCAGTTGAAGTCAATTCTAAAATCACTGAAAATATTTCAATTCATGTTGAAGTTCCTCATAAAGATAATGTTGTTAAAGACAAGATGCCAGATGACTATGATTTAGAAAAAGGTGTATTAAGAGTTGTTCACATTGGTAAATTAGATTCAAATCCTTGTTGTGGTACACACTTATCCTCCACTTCTCAAATCAAAGGTGTTGTATTATTAAACCAAATTCCTGGACATGGATCGAATTCAAAATTGAATTTTATTGCTGGCGATAGGGTTCTAAAATATGCTGGCTTTACTAATGAGATTATTAGAGGATTGGTTTCTGTTTCTTCCTGTCAACCTGAACAATTAGTTGATGTCTTTAGTTCAGTTACTTCTCAAGCTAAAAAATTACAATCTCGTGAAAGCAATTTATTAAAAGAAATAGCAGTTTTAAAAAGTGAAGAATTAATCAAAGAAATTCAATCTGGAATACACAAAGTTTATTTTCTTCATCGTCCTGATGCTGGGTTGGAATTTTTGAATACTGTTTACAAAGGAGTTAGCACTGTTTTGAAAGAAGGTTATACAGTTGTTTTAATGTCTGGTGAAGGTAATGAAGGTGGTGCCGCAGTTGTCTTCGGTGATGATGTTCTTGAAGTTGTTGAGGAATTGAAAAAAATCTTAAGTGGTTTGAAAGGAGGTGGAAAAGGTAAGTTTCAAGGTAAAATCACTTCTTACGCCAAAGGTGAATTAGAAGCAGTTAAGAAATATATTCACAATTTACAACTTTAAATTATTCTAATAGGTATATACCATCTCATAAGAGACATACCTTTAATTTATTACTTATACTTTTATTTATCACTCAAATTATCAAATTGTACAAAACTACACTATAGATGTACTTTTTTATGTTCAAAATTTCTCCCAATATATTAAAACATTATAATAACTCAAAAATAAAACGTGACTCTATAAATTGTCTCTAGTAAAATAAAATATGCATACCAACAAAAAAAAAATCAAATGAATAACTAACTCTTTCCTATTTAAGTCTAAGTAACCTTAAAATTCTATTTAATGTGTTTAGGTGCTCTTCCTGGCTTTCCCTACCACTACCACTAAAATTTTCATAACTATGATTAACTAAATGCTCCTTGAACATATTAGAAATATCAAAAATTGATTGTTTCGTATGCAATTTTTTGTATCTCAATTCATTTGCCTTGATATCACGAGCTTGAATTAACTTCAAAGATTTGATTAATTGTTCAAAAACATAATTGTTCTCCCTTGTTAGTTCTGTGCCTAGTGTTTTTGTATCATTCTTATTACCAAATTCCATTGATTTACTTGAACGAATCAGTATTGTGGCAAGTGTATTTGAAGCTTCTTCAATGTCCTCTATTGTTGTATCCGTGTAATCATAATCACTATACTCTTCATTGTTGATCCCAACAAGTCGATCCCTGTTGCTACAAACTGTTCTCATTAATTCTTGAAATTCTTCACGAGTAGTATTTGTAGTATCTTGATTTCGTATTATAGATATCACTTTATTGTATGGTTCAAAACAGTCAGAGCAAACTATTTCTTCACATTTTTTATCTTCAGGAATTAAACTGCTTATGTCATATAACGGCTTTTCACATAAAACGCAGTATTTCAAAGGAGAAGATGTAGAGGATAAGGCTGTATTATTAGCTGATCCAGTCATGCTTACTCTTTCATCTCTAATTGAGCTATGCTCAGTTCCAAACAATGATCTGACATTCAGTTCATCTTCACATTGGTTTGTGAAAACCGAAGAGGAAGTTTTTGACATTTTTGAGCACTGGCGCTGCAACAGAATAGGGGAAACAGATAAATCTAGCATCTGTTTTCTCATATCAGGAAACGATGAACTTGGCCCTGAATCAAACATTTCATCAAATCCAGATGTCTGAGGAAGAAGGATTCCCGATAATTCACTTGGCCTTTTGGCTTTCCCTGAAATAATTGACCTCACAGATGATAGTTCTTCACTGAAAACAGATAATCTATCCAAGACATTAGCTTGAGCCAATGTTATATCAACAGCATTGACGTTGGTTTCCATATTAGTTGTGTTGTGGAATTTTTTTTTCAAATTCATCAAGGAAATTCTCTTCATGTTTTTAGGTTTTTGAAGTTTTTGGTTATTCTGCAAGATGGGTGTGCGTGATTCTGACATTGGTTCTTCAATGTAATCTTCAATCAGAACCAAAGGAGATTGATGGTCAGGTTCATATAAAATCATAGAACTATTTTGATGTGGAGTGGATGAAACTTCAACTTTTGAAACATTTCTCAAATGGCATTGGTTTATAGTTGCTGGTCTAGGATGAGCCAATGGAAATGATGTCAATGTTGTATTGTCTATCAAGTCTAATCTTGAAGGTCTATGACCAAGAATAATATTTTCAGACAGCTCAATGATAGGAGGTGAAATGTTGTTATGAAACACAGGTGTTCGTTTATTAAGTGGTGAAGGAGCAAGTTTCTCCATGGAGTTGAAACTTTCGTTGTTACTAATCATTGAGACAGTATTCAAAGAGTTAACAGGTGTTAGATTTTGAATCATGAAAATAAATTTGAAAATATAATTGAGAAGAAAATTGAAAATAAAGTACAGTTTCTAAGTAAACAGTAGGAGATACAAAATTGGGCAGCAGGAACTTCTGGAAAAAAACGTTACGCTAGTGAATAAAAATATGGCCCCTAAGAGTCAAACTCGTTTAAGAAAAATCAACTAGGGAATCCAAGTTTGTTTTCGGTTAGACTGATTTTGTCCCTGTTTAGATATTTAATTAGCGCTCAAAATGGAATGTTTGGATTTTTTTTTGTGATTTCAGTTTAAAAAGTAAATAGTGGCGCATATTGTGCGCCACGCAGATTGACAGCAAAACAAATCAGAAAAAAATTATGGACGAGACCGGAGTCGAACCGATGACCTCTTACTTGCAAGGCAAGCGCGCTACCAACTACGCCACACGCCCAATTTTCTCATAAAATTTTTGTTGCCAGCTGTATCATTCATTACCAATTACGTAAATGCTTACGTAATAATATTATTTGATTTACTGAAATTCAGTTTATTAAATTTCAAAGCATTTTAAGAATAAAAAAATTGAATATTCATAATTTGAAGACAGTTGTATACCTTTTCAGCTCCAAAAAGTTTAGAAAAGTCAGTGTGAAGTAATAAATAATATAACACAGGTACATCAATTTCTAACTTTTCGTCGGAGTAAGAGAGATAAATCTCCGTCAATTATTTATCCAACAACGGGGGGCATATACCTTCTATTGATATGATATCTTGAGATCTACAATGTAACCGTTGTTTTCAACCATGGATATTTACTCCTTTAGTAGGTGGTATGAATTAACATAACTTAATTGACTATAAGTTTGATCTTTTCTCTTATAAAATCTATATATTACCCAAAAATTAAATTGGGAAAACACTTCACCTTTTATACAAAAAATTAATTAACAAAAAGAAAGTTAAGAAATATTAATTAGTTGGAAATATGGATGATGCTGAAACATGGCTGACCTATAAGCTGTAATTTGTAACAATAACTTGAAATTTGTGACAATAATAATTTAGAGTAACAATTTTATAAGACATACATATTATTATAATGATAATGGAATGTGATAACTTATTTCCAATACTTTTTATTGATTATAATGGAAATTCATTCTAAAGTTTTGATTTTATTAATGATTTTTGTTTACTATTTATTCTTTTAAGTAGATTCTATTATTATTAGTAATGTTTTATCTTTAATCTTTTTTTTCACTTTATTTTTGCTTATTTTTGTCTTTCTTTTTAGTTTTAGTTTTAGCTTTTACCATTTTCAGTTTTAAACGAAATACATTGTTATATTATATTAGATATTGTCAAAATTTAACTTATTCAACCACTTGAAATATGTGGAAAGATTATTCAAGTGACATGTATGTATTCATTATTCTGAAAGCAGAAAAGTACCACTGTCTATCGGTCTTACGTACACACTTAGATGACGCACCGCCTTGTTTTACCCCACACCATAACAACATGTGAAATATTCCAAAATTGCTATATCTTTTGTGGATGTCATTCCATATCACATGCTGTATCATTTAGAAATCACACCATACAAATCACAAATTATGTATAAATACTTAGCAATTCTCAGATTGATGTTTTAGTGTGGAAGAGCAACATAGCTAAAAAGTTTGATATTGTATTGTTTTTTCATATTATACACTCACTACAAAGATGTCTTCAACCGTGCTTCCAGAGGCTTCAGAGCCAAAACCTTCGGACTTGATTTGGTCTGAAAGATTAAAAACCGATTTTGATGTTAATAAAATGCATCAATTTATTGAAGGTTCTGAGTTAGATTCTTTGAAAACTTTGAAATTGCTACAACAAATTGAAAGAGATCCAATTTTGAATACAGATATGAATTATTATGAATTATCGAAGGATAAACATCGTGAAATTACTGCTAATAAAATTGCAAGATTATCAAAATATATTGAGCTTGATGCTCCTGATTATCAAACTTTTCAAGATAGATTAAATTTAATTGCAATTGTTGATCCTCAATTAGGTACTAGAGTTGGTGTTCATTTAGGATTGTTCTTGGGGGCAATTAGAGGAAATGGAACAGAAAGTCAATTTAATTATTGGGCTTTTGAAAGAGGTGCTTTCTCCATAAAGGATATTTATGGTTGTTTTGCAATGACTGAAATTGCCCATGGGTCTAATGTTTCGGCTTTAGAAACTACTGCTACTTATAATTTATCTAAGAAAACTTTTACCATAAATACTCCTCATATTGGTGCAACCAAATGGTGGATTGGTGGTGCTGCTCATTCTGCTAACCATACTGTTTGTTTTGCTAGATTAATTTCTAATGGTAAAGATCATGGTGTTAAAACATTTGTTGTTCCACTAAGAGATTCAAATCACGAATTATTTCCTGGTATTTCAATTGGAGATATTGGTGCTAAGATGGGAAGAGATGGAATTGATAATGGTTGGATTCAGTTTAATAATGTTGAAATTCCTAAAGAGTATCTATTATCTAAATTTACTTCAGTTGATAACAAAGGTGAAGTTACAGAACCTCCTTTAGCTCAGTTAGCTTATGGTGCTTTATTAGGTGGTAGAGTTACGATGGTTACTGATTCCTTCAGAACTGCTGAAAGATTCATTACAATTGGTCTAAGATATTCTGTCGGTAGAAGACAATTTAAAAACAATGGCCAAGATGTTGAATCTCAATTAATTAACTATAATTTACACCAACGTAGACTAATACCTTATTTAGCTTGGACCTATGCAATGGCAATTGCATCAAAGAAAATACAAGAGAATTATAAAAAAACTTTAGCTGGTTTGGATGAAGGTGTTAAAACAGAAGACTTTGGAGTTTTAAAACAAGCTATTGATAATTTAAAAGGATTATTTGGTGACTCAGCTTCTTTGAAATCTACCTGCACTTGGACAACATTGTGTTTAATTGAAGAGTGTAGACAATCTTGTGGTGGTCATGGGTACTCTTCATACTCTGGATTTGCCAAAGGTTTTCAGGATCATGCTGTTCAATGTACTTGGGAAGGTGATAATAATGTTTTAGCTCAAAATTCAGGTAGAATCACTATTCAAAAATTAATTGGATTTAAAAAAACTTCCAAAGTTCCTAAAGGTGCCTATTCATTTTTTAAAGATTCAAGTGAAGAAGGAGAGATTTTAAATTCAACAAATTTAATTCAATTAAATGTTTTATTGAAATCATTTAATTCAGTTATTTTAAGAATCAGTTTGGGTGCTATTGAAAGATTGAAAGAAAACGGTAATAATTGGGATTTGATTGGATCAGAAAAGTTGACATTATCAAAGTTATATGCAGTTAGATTTATGTTAGATTTATGGATTCAAAGATTAAATGGATTAAATCCAACTAATAATGGAGATGTTGATAAACATTTAGTTCAATTAGCTCAAATTTTTGCGTTATCAAATATTGAAACTTTTGGATCATGGTTTTTACAAACTAATATATTATCGTCGGGAACTTTTAAACAATTAAAATTGAGCTTAGACAAATTATTAAATGAGATTAGAGAGCAAGTAATTGGACTCACTGATTCATTCAAATTGACAGACTTTTTTATTAATTCAGTGTTGGGATCGTATAATGGAGATATTTATAATGATTATTTTAGCACGGTTAAATTACATAATGATCCTGCAATTACTAAGGCTTCGTATTCTTCAGGATTAGAAGAAATGTTAAATAGAGATTCTATTGATTCTAGAAATAAATATTCAAAATCAGATTCTGTTTTAAAAAAATTGAGTTAGTGTATAGATATAGTTTATACCAGTTAGTTCATTTAATTTAACCTTCAAACCAAACCCCATTTATCGAAAACCCGTTAAACCACTTGGAGATCAACCCGTCTTAGAACATCCGATAATTTGCATGCGGGTCGCTGTAGAAAATTTGTCGTTACTTAATTACGTAAATAATTACATAATTGAATTTTAACAATAAATTTTAGATCAATAGGAAAGTTAATTGATTTCAAACTTAAACCAGCCTCCTGTGATCCGGCAAATGACATTAGTATTATTTGACATTTATTCTAGAACTAGCTTAGAACCAGAGAACTAGATAACTAGCTTAGAATAATACTTACCAAGTAGACTTAAATGATTTAGCACCAGCCATTAATAATGTCATCGAAATCGTAAATTGTGCCTGTGCCGTCTCAACAGAAATCTGCTTTGATTTAGACACTCATTAAAATAACAAAACAAAGGTAAGGCAAATAATAAGCAGAGTTAATTGGCTGAAGAAGTAAAAACTAAAAATAGGATTGAAATTTTTGGCTTCTGAAATACCAGCCATTTTGGTGAAGCCGCTGCGGCGCGGGATTGTAGCTGATGACTTTTAAACGAGAAGAAAAAAAGATCTAAAAATTTAGGTGGGTTTTACATTATGGGTTATGGGATATGGTATACGGGATATGGGATATGGTTGAAGAATAGAAGAAAAGATATGCTGTAACTGAATTTGGAGTGGTAGAGCAAATGGAAAGTTCAAAGAATGGAAGACTGAAACCGCCGCCACGGCCATACGACATGATACGTCCCAAAAAGGCAGTTGCCTAAATAGGCTTAATAGCGTGTACTCAGCGTGCGTTCATCGTGGCCGAGTTTCCGGAGTGAATACCAGCCATTTTGAACTGCGATTTTTTGTGTAGCACAACTTCTAATAATAATTGATGGTCGTGATTCATCCAGATCTATCCAGATCACCAGAGTCAGGAACCGGGAAATTCTATATAAATAGTTGCACTTTCCTCGATCTTGTTACTTAACTTCATGTATCTTTGAACTTTTCTTCTAGTATCAAATAAGAATCATTATTTCTTTTTAACATCTTTACAACAAAAAAACAACCTCTCTTAGAAATACATTCACAATGCAATACAGATATTCAGTTTTAGGTGCTTTAGGTTTAGCTTCTAATGCTATGGCCGCTTATATTCCATCTGAACCATGGTCTACTCTGACTCCAGAAGCTTCTGCTGTTGGTACCACCAACTATGCTGCTACTTTCGGTATTCAAATTAACCCAATCACTGCTTCTGCTTCCTCTGGTGCTAAGGCTAAGAGAGATGTCGTCACTCAAATTGGTGATGGTCAAATTCAAGCTACTACTTCTACTAAATCTACCGTTGCTGCTGTTGTTACACAAATTGGTGACGGTCAAATCCAAGGTACTACCTCTACTGCTAAGACTGCTACTAAATCTACTGCTGCTGCCGTTGTTACACAAATTGGTGACGGTCAAATCCAAGGTACTACCTCTACTGCTAAGACTACTACTAAATCTACTGCTGCTGCCGTTGTTACACAAATTGGTGATGGTCAAATTCAAGCTACTACTTCTACTAAATCTACTGCTGCTGCCGTTGTTACACAAATTGGTGATGGTCAAATTCAAGCTACTACTTCTACTAAATCTACCGCCGCTGCTGTTGTTACACAGATCGGTGATGGTCAAATTCAAGCTACTACTTCTACTAAATCTACCGCCGCTGCTGTTGTTACACAGATCGGTGATGGTCAAATCCAAGGTACTACTTCTACTGCTAAATCTACTGCTGGTGCCGTTGTTACACAAATTGGTGATGGTCAAGTCCAAGGTACTACTGCTACTTCTTCTACCGTTTCTGGTGTCGTTACTCAAATTGGTGATGGTCAAGTCCAAAATTCAAGTGCTGCTAAAGCTTCATCTACTGCTTCCACTAAAGCTTCAACTGAAACTTCATCATCTGGTTCCCTTGCTGATTCCGTCTCTTGTTACTCCACTGATGCTTTAGCCATGAACTTAAACGGTTCTATCTTAACTGATGCTGCTGGTAGAATTGGTTCTATTGTTGCTAACAGACAATTCCAATTCGATGGTCCACCTCCACAAGCTGGTGCCATCTATGCTGCTGGTTGGTCTATTACTGATGATGGTAAATTAGCTCTTGGTAACAACACCGTTTTCTACCAATGTTTATCCGGTAACTTCTACAACTTATACGATGAACACATTGGTTCTGACTGTTCTGAAGTTTACCTTGACATTGTTGACTTAGTCTCTTGTTAAATTGAACAAAAGACTTTAATTTCTTAATTTTCTCTTCTCCCGTTTGTATATTAGCCCTCGTTCCTTTAACCCACTTGATTTTCTTCCATACATTTTATTATTATTTCTTCATTCGTTCTGATTAATTTCTTTATCTTATGTTTATTTTGCATTTTTGTTGTTGATCATTGCCTTTTCTATTCTGGTTTTAAATAAAATTTATTATATATATATATTACCTCCTTTTAATCTATTTGAATGATTCTCAAAAATTATCTTTTAATTGTCAATAAGACAAATAAAATAAAAAACAGCATTAGTTTTTGGTTTTGTATTGATTGATATATCATTCATTGCAAGGTAAAATACATTTAGTGAGCATGCGCCTCCATACCAAATAACACCTCACCAGCCACTTTAAGTGTTTTTTTATAAGAATTTTTTAAATATAAATACACATTATCTAAAGTAGAGGGAGATTCACTAGTTTATACTAATAATGAGAAATGCTTTTGCTGTATGGCCGAATTAATAAAGCCATCCTTTTTTGAGATCCCTTTCATTCCTTATTTTGATTTAGATAACATTTCTTTCTCTTAAAAGTACACTTGTATGCTACATGATGGTTTGCTACTTAGCAGTAGATAACCTGTGATTCTAAGATGTTGGTTGGAGTTGGAGTAGTAGACATAGATTTTAGTTTAATAGTAACTCTGTAGTAAAGGTATCGTGGAATGGAGT
The DNA here is from genome assembly GCA_003706315.3 of Ambrosiozyma oregonensis (nom. inval.). NCBI lineage: Eukaryota > Fungi > Ascomycota > Pichiomycetes > Pichiales > Pichiaceae > Ambrosiozyma > Ambrosiozyma oregonensis (nom. inval.). The sequence goes on from PPKY03000082.1 coordinate 13,577, forward strand.
ATATAAATATATGTATATCAAAAAAAATAATTAAGCTATCTATGTTTATTCTAGTTTAAATCTAATAATTAACGAAATTTTTTTTTTGGAACTGGTAGTATTCCCTAAAAATTTTTTATGATATATTGACAAGAAACATTTTCTAGCTATTATTCCAAGAAAGGCTAGAATTGCTCCAATAATGAATATGAAGATTACTCCTTCACTAACATCCAACTTTATAACATGAATTTAAGTGAAAGGTTCATCCACTATGGAAATCTAATAAACTTCGTTAAATAAAAAAGCCATTTGATACTCAGTAAATAAAAAAAACCATATATAGGGAACAAACTATTTGCTGAAATTCTATGAAAAACAAATTCACTTAAAAGTTGGATCAAAGTGAATTATTATAGAAATCATAAAAAAACTCAAGATGGAGATGATTAAATATCTACTAAATTTTATTTAACTAGCAATTGATTCAAGGATTCTGGTAAATACCGGAATTCGATGATTGAAATTTACTTCCAGTGTGTAATATGTCTGTCTATATATCAAAAATAGAGAGGTTTTAATTGTGAGTGAATGATATTCGAAAAGCGCGGGCTGCGTAACCGCCTCCAAAATTTTCAATTTTCAACTCGTTGAACTCTCTAGAGATATTTGAAGTTTGAAGCTTTGGTTGAGAAAAACATATTTGTTATAAATACATCACCAGTCAAGAAATATAGATTGATACAACAAGTTCCTATAATGTTGTCTTTTAAAAATATAACAGGATTTGTTAGTGAATCATCCGCAAATACAGTCAAGGTTCTTGGTGGTCAAATAAATCAAGTTCGTTATAGAAGAACACTAGCTTATCCATTTTATTCAAAAGCTGGTAATATTCCACAACCTAGAAAAGGTAGAAAACAAACAGTTTTTAAGAGGTTAATGGATGGTTTTTTGGGACCAAAAAATTTCAAAGGTCAATATTATTTAAATAAATACTCATATCCAAATCAAAATCATACCACTAATTATATAGATCCAAGAGGTGAACAAGGTAATGCATTACTAGGTACTCGATCTGCCTCTGAAGATGATCAATTTGGTTCAGAATTAAATAAAGAAGAAGAACAAACTGATAAACCTAAAAGAGATGAAAAAGTTCAAGGTGAAGAAGAAGAAGAAGGAGATTCAAGACAAAGAAATGCATTACAACCTTTTCCATTTAATAACCATTTTTTTACTAATGTCCAAATCTCAACCCAAACCAAAAAAGATATAGTCAATGATGTTATTACTTTAGGTTTACCTTCACAACAAGCTGCATTGAAATATGGTTTAAAAATTCAAAGAATAGAAGCTATTGTGAAATTGGATCAAATTGAACAACAATGGGAAAATGATAAAATGATTTATGATGATTTAAGACAAATGAGTGATGTTGTTTATAAAATGTTCCCATTATATAAATCAACCATTCATGGTGAAAATTTAACAGAAATTCCAATTCCTCAAAAGACATTACATTCAAGATTCTTAACAATTGCTGAATCTGAACCATTTGGTCCAATAGATGCTGCTCAACAATTTGAATTAGAACCAGCTGCGCAAACATTACAAAGATTATCTGAAGGTGGTGAACATTCTTCTCATAGTGCATCTTCAACCTTAAATGGTAAATCTAAAAATTCATCTTTTATTGCACCAATGAAAGAAGGTGATAAAACTGCATTCAGATTCACACATGCTACCGTTGGTAAAGTTGGTTACAGATATGGTAAAACTTACAGAGATAACAGAAAAGATAGAAAGATCGGTTTTGATGCTTCCGGTAAGATGATTTATCTCTTGGAATAAATTTAAATCCAAACAACATAAAATTCAATTCTCTCTCTTTCAAATTATCAAATTCTATAGATCATTTGTACCTTTCTTTTCATATTTTTTTACTGTAGATAGTTCATCTTATTATAATATCATCATATTTTGTACATTTTCTAAAAGTCACCTTCAAAAAAATGCAATAGGTAGTTTTAATCTGAATACCTATTAATTGAAAATAAATGTTTTAGTTTATTAGATTATCAAAAATAATAATGAAGGATGCGAGGTTCGAACTCGCGCGGACATGCGTCCAGTAGATCTTAAGTCTACCGCCTTAGACCACTCGGCCAACCCTCCATATATTAGAAATATAAGGGATTAGCCAAATGATAATCCTTATGTTTCTTTTATCTGATTTATCAATTAAAAACCTGGCTTTCAAACGTCCAAGTCTATATTCAAAATATTAGTGTGTAATAACTTATATTCAGATTCCACTCCAAAGGATACACATTATACAAATAACAAATTATGAGGAATAACTCCCATATATATACTAAAATAATAAATAACTAAAACTCAAACAATTAATATCAAAATGCAATTATAGTAAAAGAACTTAACACAACTTTCCTTATTTCATGTTTCTCCACTTCATCTCCACTTCATCTCCACTTCATCTCCACTTCATCTCCACTTCATCTCCACTTCATCTCCAAATGTGAACCCAAAATCCAGATCCTTTATCTCCAGATCCCTTACAATCTCTCCCGTTTGCAGAAATTTGTCCTCAAATTTAACTTAACATAAATCTTCAGTAGGTAAAGGTAAATACGATGCTTGTCTTAGCAATTCTTGATAACGTTTAGTTGGTAATAATTCTAACAATTCATAAGCAACATAAGTACAATGTTTAGGATCACACCCTTGCCAAGTCACCACGGCTTCTTTAGTTTCAGCATTAAATCCAACATAACTAACAATTTCATTAATTCTAGCTTTTATTTCTGATGTAGTTCTTGGAGGAACTCGAGCATATTTAACACCTCTGTCATAATAATGTCTGAAAAATTTCACATTAATTGTTCTATGTTTCTTTTCCGTAAGCGGCAAATCAACTTCAAATGCATTGTTGCCAAGTTGTTTCACTAACTTATAAGGACCAAAATATACTGGAGCCATCTTGTAGTACGTTTGAGATCTTAATAAAGCATCTTTATGTAATAACACCCAATCACCAACTTTAAATTCAACAGTAGATCTTTGACTATTATGGTACTTTTCTTGTGATTTCTGAGCATCAATCAAATTATCCGAAACTTGTCTTTGTAAACCTTTAAGTGTTTTCAATAACTCATCAGCAGATGGGGAAAAACGAACTTGGGACCATGTTGATTGGTATGATGGACCATCTGGGACATAGCCTAAATCAATTTCGAAAGGAATACCATCGATAGATCTTTGTTTGGTAGAGTTATAGGCGAATTCGAACATACTTAAAAAATTGTCCCAATTGGCATAATATTCATGACAATAAGATCGTAATAACTGATTAACAATACGAACTGTTCTTT
>PPKY03000083.1:0-16866 GCA_003706315.3 Ambrosiozyma oregonensis (nom. inval.)
AATATGATAATGGTAGATCTAAAAATATTATAAAGCATAGAACAGAGTTAGCTTTGGATTCCTCTTGGTTATTTACTGGTTATAAAAATGGTAAAATTTCAATTCAATCTGTCGGAATTTGTTCATTATTTTATATAACAACTCATGATGTTGTAATTTGGGTCAATAACCAATTTGAGCTCTACAGACTCCTATTTTTTCAATGATCAAGGTAAAGAATTTCTTAATAGACGTATATCCCATTTTGTGATGAAGAAGGTATTGAATTACACACCACATCTGATCACCCTTCTGAGTCTAATGGTAAATCTGAACGGTTAAACTCACAATCTTCGATGATGCTTATATATTTCATAGATTTCTGGTGTGAATTTGATGTGAAGATAATTGATCGGGGTTAACTGGGTTGTTGAGAGCCGCTACTGTGGAGCACAAATTTAACTCTCAGCGCGACACTCGAGAAAACTATTATGAATACAACTCCAACCCGTTTCTGCTTACCACTCAGTGATCTCTAAGTTTCCACCACGTACAAACACCACACATTATATTTTATTGTCAATACATATTGCATATTACAAGTTATAATTTAGGCACCTAATAATCTAACTGATGGTTTTTATCAATAGACACACACGGCATGTAAAATTCTTTGCTAATAACCCCTTATATTCGGCTCTGGTTACTTCAACGAGCGGTAACCGAGTGGTAACCAAAACCTGATGCCCCCCCCCTCAAAATTTGAAGGTACCATTGTCGACTTTGCTTTTGATACTAATAATCCGATATTTTAACTGATTCGGATTATGATTGTGATCATATAGAATCTACCTCTGATATGTCTGACACTTCCGATAATTCTCAGGGTGAAATGACACCCCCACCTGAAACTGAACTTACATTAAATAATACTCATAAAGAATAAATAGATTATGAAACTGATGCAGACATAGAGGTTGAATCAAATGATGATAACACCTCAGAATACCAACACAGCGATGATTTTACTGATATTGAGTGGTGAAGAAATTGTAATTACAAAACCTTAGTCTTCCACTGTGAAACAAAAACTCATGGTACTAACTATTACGTGTTGAAGTTTCAAGGTCTTTCTTCCCTTCAATCCTGAGCCTCTTTAACAGGTTATGAGCCCTGGTGAGCACGGATACTGGCTGGCCGTTATCGATATGATGTTTGTTGATATTCTGGTGAATTCTTCTATTAGTTAGTGTTTTCTGATTGGTTGTTGTTTGTTTCACTGGTCTCGGAATCAAAGATATCTATCTATCTATCTATCTATTTGTTTTATGAATTTCTGAAAATCACACCGATTCTCTCACCCCAAAATTTTACTATGGCAGACTGGTCTTAAATATGGGAATCAATTAAATAATTCCCATTTTTGTCTCTTTTGCTATTTTATTTATTGATTGATAATTAGATAATTATTTTAAAACATTTGGTTATGTATATATATATTATATGTCTGGATTGGTTAAAGGCTTGCTTCATTTTTCTTGCCTTTCTAGTTAGTGTTGAAGCATTTTTTTTTTTGGTAGGGTTTAATTGCCGCCTACTTCTGCTCACAGAAATATTAAAATTGTTACTTATATATTTTCATTAATGATGTTTTTGTTGCATGTGTTCATGATTGTTAATTTCATCCAAATGCTAAAACATCAAATTAGGTAAGGTGATTTTGCTGATGATTCGGATAACTATTTTGGTTTAATTTAAGAATGGTATTGAACCTTTCAAAAAGACTGTCATGGTTTGATTAAAAGAATAGTAGAGAATCTCTGGCACCTTCTGCTCTGTTTAAGGTTGACTAGCCCTACGTTTGTATTCTGTTAAATAAAAGAAGGCACGAGGATTTTCAAGGATGCCCGAGTATAAAAGATTGTTTTTATCTCATGGTTGTGGATGTATTACTACAGAAGGAGGTGTCCATGCTTTTTTATTCTACGGTTGTCTATCTGAAACATTAAAACGATTTGTTTCGTTTATATCTACGGTTACTTGATAATAAAAGGGATTGTGAATTTGGTGTGGAGATAGTTGAGAGCCGCAAGTGAAGAGCACAAATTTATTGGTCTGCGCGGCGCTCGAGAAAATTAATATAAATACAGTTGATTTTGATGTTTCATATGAAACACTAAAGAAGGCTACGTCTGGTTCTCGTGGTCCAAAGTTCAAAAAAATGGCAGTTTCCATTGTTTGTTGCATGGTTAGAAAAACGTTTAACTTCCGGTGATCTTAAAATATTAGATCTAAAATTTTTTGAAAGCTGAGGGAGTTTGATAGACAACCGTCTCACCTTGGGGCATTGAATAAAGAGTATTATAAGAAATTAGACTTTTTTGATACTGCTGATATGGTGAGAGACTATTTTAAAACGGTTTTCACTGCTAATGACGATGAATTTTCTGATAAAACCGATGTTCTGGTTCATTATTTTACTAGTTCCAGTTCATTGACTAAATTTATGACTCGGATGCGAGAAGAGAACGAAAATGTAACCTACCATCCATCCAACTCACCATTCAATGGATGGTGAGTTAGATGATCCTGCTGAATTAAAAAAGCTAACGGTTAAAGACATCTCACTAGATTTTGATAATAAGTTAAAATCATATGATTGATTTAACTTATATTATATTTGTGATGTATTAGTTTTTGGTTTGCTACTTAGGACCAATACTGAACTTATAAAGCTTGCTGCTAGAAGGTAAATATAATGTAAAATATAGTGATTTAATTTGTTTTTCTGTATAAAGAGTATGTATGTATAAAGAGGGACCTAACTAGCGGTTCTGAACGGTTTACGTAAGTAAGTCGGATGTGAAAACAGTAAAAGGAGTTTTGATTGAATTAATCACAACATTGTCCTCCCCGAAAAGTGAAACACAAATTTAAAAATAAAATGAAAGTTATCTTATCTTATAGAATGAGTTTTTTAGAAGTCTAGATAGGAACCTCGGACCATGCCTCCATGAGTTTTAATGAAATCACTGTTGGCTCTCATAAGGATGAAATTTTCACTTCTTATGAAATTTCTTAGATAAACGAATTCTCCTTTTGTAAAAGTGTTATAATTAGGCTTAGGGTGATTCAAAGTTTAATTTTAGATCTAGCTTGATGTCTTTGATCTAAATATTTGAACCTTTTAGTTTTGAGTCGATCTAGTTCCAAAATTCTGAGGAAAATAGCATCATGTTGGCGTACTGTTAATGCAGGTATGTCTGCTGCTACATCAAGATTTTCTAAAAGATCGATTAACTTGGTAGCGTCCCTTTGATGACAATAGAGAAGTTATGATAGTGAAAATTAGCAGCTAGATAGTATTTCTTCATCCAGGAAGCAATGCTCCCTTGGGAAATTCGTTTTAATATATTAACAGTTAAACCATTGACTCGTTCGATTCTTAAGGGTGATAGTGTTGAGATTACTAATCATCTGCGCTGAGTCAACTATCTGAGGACTATATGTAGTCCAACATTTTCCCACTTTATATCATTTTATATTTTCTTTATATAAATTATTTTAGTTACTGAATTAATACATTTATACTTTACACATTAATAAACAATGAGTTTAGAAAATAGAATCTCTATATTACAACAGATAGTTGGAAGTGAGGTTATGTTTAACGTCAATTGATTTTAAAGTTTATTCAAAATTTCGAGCTAGAAATGCTTTACCATTTCTCTATTCAATTCATCAGGAACAGGGAAAACCATTTATGAGCATAGGCACGAGAAGAAGATTCAAGTAAATCCTAAAATCTAGTGGTGTATTACATCTACTCCTGTATGATGTGGCAATGAAGACCTTTCAAATCACTAATACTAAGATGGGGAGAAGCCAAGGGTCCAAAAAAATCTAGATTCCATCCAACATGTAAGTGGCTGGTAGTAATTTAAATTTACTGTACATGTCACAAGTGGAGTAATTCTTGAAAACATCCAGTGCAATAAGCGTTGCATCATGGTTGTACTAATGGATATTCTCCACATATTTCAATAGTGAGCAAATCATCTTCTAATAATTAGTTAATTTTTGGGAGAAGAGCTGTATCCGTATAACATGAATATGATCTTAAGCATCAATACCATAAGTAATAGTTGATAAATTGAATTTAGCCTGATCAAATAATTGGGTGTGATCGGAAAGGTGTTTGGTGTTAAGCTGGAATCAGGAAAGGAAATCACCAATGTTCTGTTTGCCTTTGATGTACTTGAGGGTGAGTGCATAGGAGAACTGAAGGTAAAAAGTGTTGTGTAATATAGACATGATATTCTCTAAACTCATTGTTTATTGATGTGTAGAGTATAAATGTATTAATACAATAACCAAAACAACTTATATAAAGTGTCGGAGTAAGAGAGATAAATCTTCGTCAATTATTCACAACCACGGATAGTTACTCCTTTTATAAGTAGTATGAATTAACATACCTTAATTGACTTGTTGAGATTACTAATCAAAACATGTTCCAGATAGTTAAGAACGCTCTGGAATTTTCCAGAATATTCTATGCGACTATTAGGTCTCACAGATGACTAATCATCTGCGCTGAGTCAACTATCTGAGGACTATAAGTAGTCCTATATTTTCCCACTTTATATCATTTTATATTTTCTTTATATAAGTTATTTTAGTCATTGAATTAATACATTTATACTTTACACATTAATAAACAATGAGTTTAGAAAATAGAATCTCTGTATTACAACATGACTAAGTGTTTGATCTAAATTGTAAAATGTATATAACTTGAAATTTGGGTGACTGAATTGATGATCCCTTATCCCATAAAATCTATATACTGCACAAAAATCAAGTCGGGAAAATACTTGGCATTTATTTATACATAATCTGTAAACGGAAAAGAAAAAGACATATTGATGAATTTGAAACATAAACGATTGTGAAACATAGCTGACCTGTAACCTAAAAATAGTTATCATAATGATTCACAGTAAACAATCGAATAAGACATACATATGATGAAGAAATCTTATGGCTTATTTCCGATATAAAGAAAGTATAAAATGATATAAAATGGGAAAATATAGGACTAGACAATTAGTGATTTGCAGGGCCTAATAGTTGCGTTTTAGAGTAAGTGGGATTGGTAACTTTTGATCTTGCACAAGTCCTTTGTGATAGATAGTCATATAAAAAGATTTAACAATAACTGAACAGTTGGGAATGAAATGTATGAGATAGTTAGCGAACCTTTGAAACTGACCATTCCTTGGATGTTGTGGGTGGTTTCCAACTATCTATTGCTTCAAGGGTCAAGATGTCGCACCATATTTAATGAGATATCCAAGAAAATGAATCTCTTGTTATAATAATTTGAGCTACGACAAGTTAACTCTGAGTCTACAATCTGGTTTAATGAATTGAAAATTTGAAAAACCACTTGTTTATGATATTCACAGTTATACTAGCAACAACGAAATAATCTATGTAGAAACCTAAATAAGATTTAAGCTTATCATATTTTGAATCCTTAATGGTATTTGAAAAAAAGCAGCAAAATCACCAGGGCTATTGTCAAGACCAGACGGTAAACACTTAAAACAATAATTGCCTAAATTTTTTCTAACTTCTTTGGAACTTCTTTCTTAAAACATGCGGAAAACTGGTGGACAGATGTATCAAAAACTGTTCTCTATTGAGAGTCTGTATTGTGATTTAATTTAAAAAACGTCTAATGTCACGGGAAAAAAGGATGGCTGTAAAGGAATTTATTGGCCAGCACCGATGAATTTCCCAGGTCTGTATTATAAGGGCATGAATAACAGCAGAAGTAGCGAGTCCAAGAGTAGATTTTATTTTCATAGTTTTTTGTAATCTTTTTGTTCCTATAAAGTAACACAAGAGGGAAAAGCAGAAAGGAAAAGAAAAAACAAAAAACAAATATTTGTATCAGCACCAGTGTAAAATAATAAGGTGGAACCAAAATGATAACTTTAGAACTCATTAATAGTGTTGAGGTTACTAATCAAAACATCCTCCAGATAGTTCAATAATGCTCTGGAATTCGGGGGGGGGGGGGGAACTTAGACTCTAGATTTGTATGGAGAATTCTAGGGAAATATAGAATATTCTATAATAGTATTGACATCATCATCTAGAATATTCTATGCAGCTATTAGAGCATACAGATGACTAATTATCTAGGCTGAGTCAACTATCTGAGGACTATAAGTAGTCCTACATTTTCCCACTTTATATCATTTTATATTTTCTTTATATAAGTTATTTTAGTTATTGAATTAATAAATTTATACTTATGTTGTTTCTGTGAGAACTGTTTCCTATAAGGGAACGATTTATTGAACTGTGCTGCGCTCAAGAAGATTAATATAAATACACCCCATTTTCCCTGTGTCTGTTTACAACTTCGCGTTCTCCACATACTTCTGGTAACCGCACGACATTATATATTATAGGTTACTGCGTATACACATTACATATTATAAGTTATAATTTACGCAGATTTCAAGTCTTTCATTTTAATTATGATGTACTTTTTTCCAATTGATTTTGATGTTTCGTATGAAACATTAAAGAATGCTACGTCTGGTTCTCATGGTCCAAAGTTCAAAAAAATGGCAGTTTCCATTGTTTGTTGCATGGTTAGAAAGGCTTGCCGAGGAAGATATTTTGTTAAATTTTGATAATTTAACAGGTCACGTACTGTGTTGAGATTACTAATCAAAACATGTTCCAGATAGTTCAAGAATGCTCTGGAATTTTCCAGAATATTCTAAAGCTTAGACTCTAGATTGCTCTAGAGAATTTTAGGAAATCTAGACTATTCTATGATAGTGTGACATCATCATCTAGAATATTCTATGCAACTATTAGGTCACACAGATGACTAATCATCTGGGCTGACTCAACTATCTGAGGACTATAAGTAGTCCTACATTTTCCCACTTTATATCATTTTATATTTTCTTTATATAAGTTATTTTAGTTATTGAATTAATATATTTATACTTTACACATTAATAAACAATGAGTTTAGAAAATAGAATCTCTATTTTACAACATACTGAACACCCAACTGATGGGTGTGTTTTATGAGTTGAAGCTTCAGAAGGTATGCCTGTGAATGAAGTCTTGATTACGATTAAGAATATCAAGTGTTATTCATGTGGTAAGATGGGCATTACTAGAGAGCGGAAGGTGTAGATCAAAGGATAAGAACCCAAAAAGAAATAGGGCTGATGAAAACCAATTTATTTAATTTTCTGACTACTATGATTTTCAATTTTCACAAAAAGTTGAAGAAAGTTTATTTGTCATGCAAGAGAGACAACAGCTTGTCATTGAAGAAGCATTGATCGCTGAACAAGAAGACAACCAATTTGCTTTAGATTGGTGCTACCACTAATACTATTTTAAAATTGAGTTAGTTATAATTTGTTATATGTGATATGTATTGACAGTTAAATGTAATACATAAAATTGTAACGTCTTGCGCGTACCAAAAGTATTTGGAGATCACGAAGTGTTAAGCAAAAACGGGGGGAAATGGGGTTGTATTTATAATAAATTTCTTGAGAGCCGCGCAGATGAATAAATCTGTGCTGTGCACTAGCGACTCTCAACTAGTCCGTTAAACCCTATCAACTATCTGCACACCAAATACATAAGAATAACATCAATTATTTGATCACTGTTCTGCTAGTATTTTAAGACATTATTTGGATGGCAAGATTACTTAGAATCAAATTAAACATGCTCTATCCTCTTGTGAAACGTGTGCTTCCAAAGTAGCTAAGACCACTAGTAAGACTACTTCTATTGTAGGTATGAAAGTTGTTGAAACTGTTTATGCCGATGTAATGGGTCCATATAATGGTGTTTATGCTCCTATTGTGATTGGTCGTGTCTCTCAATTTGTAATCGGGAAGATTTCAGCCTCCAAAAGTCAAATTTCTGGTACAACAATCAATACTTTGAATTGTTTCAAAAAAACTCTTATCACTTGTTTATCGCTCTGTTATCAATTTGAGAGCTGACAATAAAATTGACACTCATGAAATTAATGAATTTTGCAGAAGAGCTGGTGTTCCTTTTAGTTCTCATACCTTAAAATGACTGTGTTGTTTATTTGAACGGAAAAATTATTAGCTGGTGTTCTAAAAGCAAGAAGGTGTCTCCCAATAAAGTTTAGAAAGTGAATACATTGGTTTAACATCTAATCTTAAGAATACTTACTATCTACTCCAAAACTATTTTACAAGAAGTGGCTAAACAGGTCTCCTATATTGATTATGTGGTAAAGCTAATGGTGGCCAATATAAAGAATCTTATATTGAACTTTGTGGTGACGCTATGTCTTCACTTACTATGTTAATTCACGAGTTAAACCATCAACAAGACATATTGATGTGAAGTTTCACTTTAGTAGGAAAATGGCGTCTGGTAAGCTTGTTAAGCTAATATTTTATGTGAATATCAAACAAAATATTGCTGATATTCTGACAAAGAACATGATGGTACTATACATAATAATAACCTTTTGAAATCAGCTGACAATTAAATATAGTTTAAGCTATTAAAGCAAAGTTAAAGATATTATTAGTTATTTTCGGTGAATCTATCTATGTTGAGATTATGTTGCTAAAATCTTAAATTTTGAGAATTGTTGATTTTTTTGTTATTTTTCATTTTATTTAGTAACTATTGGCTTTTGGTGGTAAATTGGCATTTTAATAAGCTATTTCGAAATATAAATTTAAGGAGGTGTGTGAATTTGGTGTGCAGATAGTTGATAGGGTTTAATGGACTAGTTGAGAGTCGCTAGTGCACAACACAGATTTATTCATATGCGCGGCTCTCAAGAAATTTATTATATAAGTCCATTTCTGTATACACCTTTGTAAGAGCTAGCTTACTTTATTTTGCTACTGCTTTTTAAAGGTCCTGTTTTATTTTACTTCAATAAAGTAATCTGAACATAATGTTTTCTGTTGAAGTTATAAGGCTTTAAATCTGAAACCTATTAAGGAAGGTAGTTTAAATAATATAGTAGAATTCGTTAAATTAAATTACTTCTATGAAGAAAATATAGAAATATTTATAGTACTCAGATAATCGACTCTGCCCAAATGATTAGTCATTTGCATGACCTAAGAGTCGCATAGAATATTCTATATTTCCCAAGAATTCTCTATATCAATCTAGAGGCTTTCTTCACCGTTTAATATTACAATGAAAATGGTTTTGTTTATTTGTAGCTTTTTGGTCTTTTTATTGTATTCGTAGTACAGTTAAAAAAATTTGAAGACTAAGGCTGTGTTTTGATCATCGTTAAATAGTCGTTTTTAATTAGAAACGGGTGTTGAAATAGTTGTCACTAAAAAAGCCTATTTCCACTTTTCATATTCTGTAGTTGACCAATGTTTGTTTAAGTAAATTTTGGAATATAAAAGGAGGCCAGATTTCCCTTTGTAAACTTTCTGATTTAACAAATTATAGCCTGATAAACCCTTTCATTGATTCTGTCTATCTCGAAGAGTTTGGATTCAAAACCTTTAATTTTAACAGGATGGTTCTAGCTGTTTCCGTTCAGAATTATTGAATTAACTTCTTCCGGTCATACCAAATAGTTGACAGTATCTGATGGGGATGATACACGAATTTAGAATTAAACCTTATTTCATGAATTTCACAATGTAATGGTTAATATGAGATGGGGTTGTTTCTCTTGTATTGAAAATTTGCATTCCAATTACTTAAAGCTTAATGTTTTTAAAAATTGAATTGCCTAGGAGTGGCTTGTTTTTTTGTGGAGGCTCTACAGTTATTGGAATATTGGAATATTTTGTATTACGAATATGGAACATCTTCCGCTTGTGAGTGTTTCTTGTTCCAGGTGGTTTTTAGATCCCTTCAGTGTTGAAGTTTAGGTTTTCAAATCTACTTGAAGAAAGGCAGTATCAATAAAAAGGATATTGTCGGAGTAAGAGAGATAAACCTCCGTCAAATATTTATTCAACCAGGGGGGCCGTGTACCTTCTATTGATGTTGTATCATGAGAACTAGAATGTAACCGTTGTTTTCCAACCTTAGATATGACTATGTGTTTGATCTGAATTGTAAAATGTATTTTACTGGAGATTTGGGTGATTAAATTGTTGATCCCCTATTCCATAAAATCTATATACTACACAAAAATTAAGTCCGGAAAATACTTCAGATAAAATTGGTGATAATATTGATTTACAGTAATCACATTAATTAGACAGGCATATTATCGTAATGATGACGAAGTCCGATGACTTTTATTTGCATAGAATTCTCTAGAAAAAGATATCATAATTGCGGAAAATATTCTAGACTTTCTTATAATGGATTTGAGTTAGAGAATATTATGAAAACTTCCAGAACATTCTTAAACTATCTGGAACATATTTTGATTGGTAATATCCACATCGAATCTCATATTATGTTTTTATTGGTGATCATTGGTTTTTGATGACGTGCTTATGACAATTGCATATAGTTCACAGGGTTTCCACCTGCTTCGGATAAATAACTTATCTAAGTGGATATATGACATAAGGTGGAAGTCATGTGACTACACTTTTACTTAATTAGACTTAGCTTTCTCTGAATTTTCATAGTTTATACTTTATACTTTATACTCTACTTTTTGGTAGAATTAATTAAATACCTTTATAGTTAATGAATTTGGCTTCCGTTTGATTTTTTTTTATCGCCGTTGTATTAGTTTGAGCTATTTTCATGTACAATTTGTGACATTTTTCATTTGTCATCTTGGCTAGGGTTTTAAAACTTGAAGATTCCATCCATCACTTTTAATGTACGATTTTTGAAACCCTTAAGGTTATCAGGCGCTTATGTTTCCATTGAAATTAATCCTTGTTTGCAGTTTTTTAATATTACTTTTATTAACTTTTATGGCTTTAATCAAGATATTTCTATTTTGTTTTAGTGGAAAATTTGGCTTTTTCAAAAGATGATTCAGAACAGTCAAGCTTGTTTTCATATCATTTATTAATTTATCTTTCATGTAAATCCTTTTGAAACGATTTGATTTTAGTTTGTCGCGAAGGCATTTCTGAACTTATTTGTTTGAATTTTTCTTGAAAATTTTTAATTTAAAGGGACTCATAAGAGAAAAAGTTCTTTTCAGTTATAATAATAATATTAAAATCTTGTATTATTTAATGACTGGTTCAGAGCTCACGGATCAACTACTAAGTGCTAAATGTGTACTTATAGTGATGAAATATATATTGGTTTCTGGTGCCGGTCATTTAGCGCTCCTATCTATTAATAGGATATTAAATTAACACGCGTTAGATGCTTATCTAACTAAACCTATCTTATTTTGGACCAAAGCTCTTATGGAAACAGTCTCAACTAAGACTGAACCCCAGGAAAATATTTTCAGAATCAAAATCGAGTGCATTCCGAATTCGAACCTTTAGCCGCTCAGACAACTCCGAACAAAGCGTAGATTCATTAAAAGGTAAAGGATCCAAAAGTTGTATTCAGGTGAGTGGATCTGTAGTTCAGATATCTGCTTGCTGGTAAACTCGTGGCTTGTAGATTAGTTTTTCTTAATCAAATTGGGTAGATTTTATTTAATTCTAATGTTGAGCTCAAAGAAAAGAAAAAATAAAAAACATAAACACAGAATGGACAAAAAAGAAACTAAGACTAATATCTTATTGTTATCTATTTCCCTTTTATTTTATCAATTTGTTTTGTTATTGCGTTTATGGCACTTGAATTTTTTAGTTTTTTGACCCTTTTTGTTCTAATTTGAATTTTATTATGAAGTTATCTCTTTTGTCAGTTGATTTTCTTTGATCATTTAAAAAAACCAGATTTGAAGTTATTATTATCATTACTATTGATTTGAAAAAGATATGGGCTTTTTAGGTTATGAATAATCAAAACGAATTATTCAATATTATTAGTTTTCCGCTTTTATGGTAAGCGTTATGTCAATATCGAGTTTTTATTGGAGGTTCCCTAAGGAGTTAGAAAAGTGTTTCAATTTAATTATTTGGATGCCTTCAATTTTAATGGTGCAGGGAAGTGGTAGTGTAATACTCGAAATAATTTCTGGGTGTGGAAAAATGATAATAGAAGAATCTATATTGTGGATGCTGGAGTGATTGCTGTGGCTCTTTAGTAAGTCTATATTTAGCTCTAAGCTGTCCTTAATTCTTTGAAAAAGTTTCAATCGGACAGTTTGGCATTTACAGCTAGGAAAAAAGGTTTATTCATTCATTCGTTCACCTTTTTTGGGTTTCCTGTTTTTTTCTGTTTTTTGCTGCAGTAAGGCTATTCTCAAAGTGGTACTCATTTTATGGATGATATACTTAAAAGAAAAAGTAAAATATAATTTAGAAACGGGTAAAGTATTTTATATATATAAAAAAAGAACAGAAAAATTGAATTAATTACTTCAGCACTCTACCATAATTGAAGCAGTAATTTAGAGAGTTCTAAGGATAGACCTAAAAAATTCAAACTTAAATGGTGGTTATGGCTTTGTCATATTTGTCATAATGTTAGCGATCATTGGATCAGTAGTAATGGGATCTGATAAATTGATGCCTGATATTATATTAATACGCTTAGTTCTTTGATGATGAACTGGATGATAAAATTAAACCACCATCATTATCTTCAAAACTGACTGGCAATTCATGTTACTTTACTTCTAATTCTTCTATTACTTGTTTCAAGCAAAGCGACTCCCTAACTGCATATTTCAGTGTCATTTTATTTAGTTGTAGTTGATGAAAGAGCAACATTATTTTATTTGTTGGATTTCCAAGTAATAAGCCCATTGGTAAACCTAAAGACATACTTAGTGATGAAGCTTTTGTTAACTTTATCAGCAGCATTCTGAATCTGAATATTCAGTAAGTAAACATGGATCAAATTTGGAATAATTCATAGAAAATTGTACAGAATCTTTAAAGTATCTAAGAAATGTTAGGAGCTTTCAGATGAACATCCTAGGGTTATTTAATATACCTACTTAAAGTTGAATCACCATACGGTCGGTAAATAAGGGCAGTGAGGGTTGATGTATTTATGAGTTGCAAACAGCAATTTTTTCACCATGAATAGATTAGGGGATTGATTGAAAAGTAGTGAACCAGTTGGAGAAAGATCAAAATAAGCTGGAAGAGGGAGGAGTGGTCACATGGTTGGAACTAGATAACCCGAAATCAGCAAGAACAGACTACAAATAATATGAGAATTAGAGGATAGTAGTTGCTTAACAGTATCAATTGAAGTAGAAGAATTGGAGAGAATTAATAGAGGTCATGAACATATAAAGCAAAAATGGTGATAACAGAAGGAAGGCAATAAAAGGCTGCAGTAACGAGAACACCATGTTTTAACCAACAGTGCAATATAGAAATGTGATAAATTTTTCAACTATAAGAAGGTGAAGTATAGAGTATATAGTAGATAGAGGTATAGAGCTAAATTTAATTAAGTAAAAGTGTAGTTACATAAAGTCCAGGTGATGTCACGTGTTACACGTGACATTATCACACTAAGCCATGTGACATTTACATGCTTTAGATGATTTGGGTAGCACCTTGATAATGTCATATATAAGAAACGGACTAAAAGTCTTATAATAATTTATGTCTTCCATTCGGCAGAAACCTTGAGCAAGCAATTTTGCTTTGTAAATATGTGGAGAAGAAGATCTTCAACAGAAAAGATCCAGCGGTATGCAATGGTTTTTATTAGGAGGTAAATCAACGAATTGGCAAGTATTTTTAGTAGAAGGAACAAAGCTAGGTCATTGTCAATAGCAGCTTTGGAAAGGGAAGGATCAGGGCATTGAAGAGCATCAGAAATGGTGGTAAGAATGTAAATGGAAGATGAACTAGATTAGCTGTATGAAGAGATGTAAATTGAAGACGTTCGAGTGAAGGATAAGGCTGAGAGGCAAGCTTGTGGTTGGAATAATGGAAGTATCAAGACATGGAGGTTTAATATGGATGAGAGATTGTTACACTGGAAAAGAAAGGACACTTAGAGATAGAAGATGTGGTGGAGCCGATATGATCGGTTCAAGAACTGGAAAAGTTGGAGAAGAGATAATATCTGGAGAAAAGTCATTGAGAATTTGTTTAGAGTAGACAACTGGTGTAGAGTTGTTGTTTGAAGTAGTGTCGAGAATTGGTAGGCAGTTGACAAATGGAGACATAGATTGATAGCTGGAGTTGATGAAGAGACTGGAGAATCAAAGAAGAAGAGGGGTCTGGTTGTTATTCAGGAGAATGTGGGACTGAAAATTGAGTAGAAAGTAATGGAATTGAGAGTCCAGAATCTAAAACTGCAAAGAAAATGAAGGAATACAACTCTGAGAAATAATGGAAATGCCAGGATTAGAATCGCAATGGTAAGTACGTAGTTTCTTCAAAACGAATATTATAAGAATAATAATATTCTTCAATTATAAGCTCCATGATATTGGTCATGAGCAACAAAGATACCTTCAGGAGAGGTGGAAGGAGATTTGGAAGAACGTTTTTTAGGGTGGAATTAGAGCAAACGTTTTTCAGCCAAAATGGTGAATAATGAAGTGGAGTAGTCTGTAGAGTAACCAAACCATTTAGAAGTAGGAGTAGCAGAAGATGGAAAGATTAACAAGGAATCAGCAATCGTAACAGCTTCTTACCAAAACTTTTCTGGAGCCGATGCTGAAAGTAGAATAGTACAGTCTTTCGTTTGGATAGTTCGGTGCATTATTCGAGAAACAACATTTTGTTTAAAGTTTTATGGAATTGTCAGTTGATGCTGAATAGGTAGGTGTATTAGCAAGAAAATTTTGAACTGGAAAAGATTTAAGCTCAGTTACTTTGAGCAGAAAGCTAAGATTTGGTTTCTGATGGTATAATTTTAGTAAATCAGGTATAATGATAAACAATAGTGAGAAAATAATTTTCTTAAAAGAGGGGGGGGAATGTGGAAAAAGGTCCACTAACATCTGAATGGATCAATTGAAGAGGAGGAGTTGTAGATGTAGATGAAACTTTAGATGGAGTGTAACCTAAATTTTTCATGACACGATTGGATGCATGCCGGAACGTGCATGCATAAGATCACCCTGAGATGCAATACAAGAGGCAAGAGGCAACAGTAGCATAACTAATTTGGGAATAGCTTCAGGATTAGGGATGTAAATAACATTAAATGAATAACGATATAGATAACCGTCAACTTTGTTTGCCAGAAGAATCGTTTTGGTAAACAAACGCGCATCGAAATTAAACAATTACTGGGATTTGGAGGTAGCAGTTCTAATAGAGATTAGATTTCTACCACTTTAAGGAGCATACATAAAACACTCAACGCTACCAGTACTTTCAATGAAGAAAAAGGTAAACCAAAAACAGATCCTGTAGTTGAAGTCAACGTAGTAATATGAACAGTGGCAATATCAAACGAATAGTGTTTTATGTATCTGACTGCTTCAACAGATTAAGCATCAGTTACCAAACCAAGCACTATTGGTAAATTAAGAATAAGCAGATGATGGTCTAGGCTTATCATTTGCAGGAACAGGTGCTGGCGCAGTACAACTAATACTGTTATGATCATGTTTCTGAAAACGACAATAGAAAGGATTTTTCGGGTTGCGTTTACCATTGACATTAGTTTTACCAGGCTTTGAAGGCTAAAAATTATCCGGAAAAGAAGGCCTAGTACTGAAAAGTACTCTCTTTGAAATCTCTAACAGTTTTCGAAACACTATTCAAGATAATGTGAATTAGATTATCACCCAAAACTGAAGCCTTACCCTTCTCATTTTGAGCACCCATCAAATGTACCAATGTAAGTGTCAACAGCAACTTAAGAAACAGTAGTGATCAAGATGGTTTGAATGAATTGATTCCAAAGTATAATCAAATTGGAGTTTTAACCACTAATAGCTTCCTCATTGATTAGATGTGTCATCTCAGCACCACCAAAGGCAATGGTGGAAAGTAATATTTAAAAGATAAAAACAAAAAAGGGATTAAGTAGACAATCAAATTTCTTCAACATGAAATTTGGTTTCGACTCTAACAATAACAGCAATTACTAATAATTCTAATTCAACAAGAATTCGTTGAGTAATCAAGTTGAATGAAACAACAAGAAATTATAAGATGGGATGGAGGATTCAGACAAAGCTTGTAATACTTTGCTTGAATATATATATCTCTATGTACTATTTCAATATTAAACAAATAGAAAGTTAACCTTAACAATAAATAATCCATATCACAACAAAAAAAGAGAAGAGAAAAAGAAAAAAAAAGAAAAAAAAAGAAGAAAAAGGGGGAAAAAAGGAAAAAAAGTGGCGCAGCGCGGCGCAATGTGGCGCAGGACCAAGATCATGTGATCAAAATCAGGTGTTTTTAGTAAAATCAGCTAAGCCCTTATGGCCAAGTTGGTAAGGCATCACACTAGTAATGTGGGGATCCTCAGTTCAACTCTGAGTGAGGGCATATATTTTTATCTATTTTTGCTTTAAACTTACTTTTATTCAAAAGTTAGCCCAGTTAATTAATTAATTATTCGATTTCTTTTTTTTTGAAAAAATTTTTAAAATTTTTAGAATTTTTATAATAATTTTCATAATCTAATTAATTAATGAATAAATATACAAATAAATACATAAATACATAAAAAGGAAACTTTAACTGACTCAAATTCCGACAGATTGAATTGAAATTTTACCATTTTTATAACCAGTAAATAACCAAGAGGAATCCAAAGCTAACTCTGTTCTATGCTTTATAATATTTTTAGATCTACCATTATCATATT
>PPKY03000084.1:0-15405 GCA_003706315.3 Ambrosiozyma oregonensis (nom. inval.)
AAGGTTATGATGTCTGTGAAATCAAAGAATTTACTATTATTGTTGTTGCTGCTAATGGTGAGAAAACCACCAAGACTATTTACAATACTCTTCCACAATGTCTTCCACCACAGTGTATAACTACTGTTCCAAGCTCATCACTACCATCCTCCAGTGCTAGTATTTCATCTTCATCAGTTCCAGGTTACACCACACCATCTTCATCAGTTCCAGGATCCTCGATTCCTCAAGTTCCATCATCCACGCCAGGTTCCGAAGTTCCATCCACTACTCCGGGTACTGAAGTTCCATCATCAACTCCAGGTACTACTCCAGGTTCAGAAGTTCCATCCACTACTCCAGGTACTGAAGTTCCATCATCTACTCCAGGTACTACTCCAGGTTCAGAAGTTCCATCCACTACTCCAGGTACTGAAGTTCCATCATCTACTCCAGGTACTACTCCAGGTTCTGAAGTTCCATCCACTACTCCAGGTACTACTCCAGGTTCAGAAGTTCCATCCACTACTCCAGGTTCTGAAGTTCCATCCACTACTCCAGGTACTGAAGTTCCATCCACTACTCCAGGTACTGAAGTTCCATCATCTACTCCAGGTACTACTCCAGGTACTACTCCAGGTTCAGAAGTTCCATCCACTACTCCATCATCAACTCCAGGTACTACTCCAGGTTCTGAAGTTCCATCCACTACTCCAGGTACTGAAGTTCCATCATCTACTCCAGGTACTACTCCAGGTTCCGAAGTTCCATCATCAACTCCAGGTACTACTCCAGGTACTGAAGTTCCATCATCAACTCCAGGTACTACTCCAGGTTCTGAAGTTCCATCCACTACTCCAGGTTCTGAAGTTCCATCATCTACTCCAGGTACTACTCCAGGTACTGAAGTTCCATCCACTACTCCAGGTACTGAAGTTCCATCATCAACTCCAGGTACTACTCCAGGTTCCGAAGTTCCATCCACTACTCCAGGTACTACTCCAGGTTCTGAAGTTCCATCATCAACTCCAGGTACTACTCCAGGTTCTGAAGTTCCATCCACTACTCCAGGTACTGAAGTTCCATCATCTACTCCAGGTACTACTCCAGGTTCAGAAGTTCCATCCACTACTCCAGGTACTGAAGTTCCATCATCTACTCCAGGTACTACTCCAGGTTCTGAAGTTCCATCCACTACTCCAGGTACTACTCCAGGTTCAGAAGTTCCATCCACTACTCCAGGTTCTGAAGTTCCATCCACTACTCCAGGTACTGAAGTTCCATCCACTACTCCAGGTACTGAAGTTCCATCATCTACTCCAGGTACTACTCCAGGTACTACTCCAGGTTCAGAAGTTCCATCCACTACTCCATCATCAACTCCAGGTACTACTCCAGGTTCTGAAGTTCCATCCACTACTCCAGGTACTGAAGTTCCTTCATCTACTCCAGGTACTACTCCAGGTTCAGAAGTTCCAAGCACTACTCCTGTTGTTGGTGTTTATTCTACTACGATATGCGAAGGTGATTATTGTTCTGTTACAACTAAATTAGGCTCCTCATCCATTGAATATACTGCGATAACTCCTACTGGTGGCATTTGTTCGGGTGAAGATTGTGTTTTGACTGGCAGTGGTCCATCTTCTTCTATTGAATCCACCTCCAGTACTTCCACAGGAGCTCAGTGTTTAGGCGATGAATGCTCAGCGACAAATTGTGTTGGAGATAATTGCAGTGGCTATGTTCCTACAACCTTGTTGACTTCATCGGTGTATGTTTCAACCACGTCTAATGGTGCTTCCATAGGAATATCTACTTATGAGGGTGCGGGTAATAGAGTTACTTCTCCAGCTTCTGGGCTCTTTATCAGTATATTTAGTTTATTTGTTTGGTTACTATGATTTATTTGATTTAGTTCAAGTCTTTATTAACTATGTTTTACTAAGGATGATTTTGGACTTAAAGATATCGATTTCGTTAGTCTATGAAGCTATTTAATTTCCATCTCCAATTATTTCCTAATCTTTTTTTGGTGATTTCGCCATTTTCTGAGTTGTTTTTGATTCTGCTTTTGTTAGTTGCATTATTAGCTGTTTTTCGTTTTATTTTTAAATAAATGATATCTTGTTATTTACGTTTTTAATATTTAAATTTTTTTTTCGATTTTGGGATTTTGATATTTTGATTTTTTTTTACTTTACGTTTTTACTAAGAAATATTTTCAAAACTTTTTGATTGAGCTGGATTACCTTTTTCTTTCTTACTATCTTCTCTATTCATTTTTCTTTTCTTAGCGATTTCGTTATTTGGAAAATATATTTCTTTATACATTCATTTACTTCGTATCTCTGAGCGATGCAGTTATTTAAATTTGAAATGATATATATTAATTCTATCTAGTTTATTTTAGATTCTTAGTTAGAATCCGAAAAATACATTTTATAATTCTAACATATATGATGATATTGGGCCATTTCTGTTTCTAGTAAGACTAAACCTGTAAACCTTTCCTCTTTTCTTTCAATCAGACAAATTCGATCATTTAGATCAAAGCTCATTTCTATTAATCTATCTAATCTATCCCAGGGTTGGTTGATTTTACTTGATTTGAAATCAGGATCTATTTTAAGCCAATTATAGTTAACACTGTGATAATCTATTAAATTTGTCTTCAAAGAATTCAATCGTTTAACTAAGTTCCTCAATTGAGTTATTTCATTAATCATTTTGAACTGATCCAAGTTAGTAAACTCTTCTTTTATATTCTCCACTTCTTTATCATTTTCATTAATACCATATATTTTCAACTTTGAGCGTAAAACGTTTATTCTAGTTTCCATTTCTGATAGTAAGTTTTCTGAGTCTTGTAATTTTGAGATTAAAGATTTATTTTCTTTTGATTTGTCATTTAATTCAGATTTTAGTTCCAAAGATTTAAATTCATTATCTTGGAACTTATGAAGTTTTGACTGTAAAAGGTTTAACTTCAAAGTAAGATTTTCCACTATCCCATGATCTGCAATGGTCTCTTGACCCCCCAGTAAAGCAGACTGTGTAATTACAGAAGTTTTTTCTTTGTCCCATATTTTCTGAATTGAAAGTTTTATGATGTTCAGTTCTGGAAGATCACAATCATGAAGTTCTGGAAGTACGATTGAATTAGGAATCTCAACATCCATGAATTCTAAAGTAAGATTAATTTCACGAAGGCCATCAACAATACTATCAGCTTCAATCATAATCTTTTTCGTTTTTATTTCATTAATCAATCCATGTTCTGATAGCTTTAGTTTTTGTAACTTCTCACAAAAAGGTTGGAGTTTAATAATAAATGAGTCAATAGAATCTTTCAAATTTTGTAAAGAAACTGTGTAAGAAACTTTTGCAAGTCTTAGTCCAGTGTCAATCAATTTTAGTAATTCATAAGAGTATTGAAATTTCAATAATATAAAGTTAGCATTCACAGTAGAAGATTCCCTAAACGTAAGTTCAGGTATATCTGTGGTAACGGTGGGTAAAATAAACTCAAATGATCTAGATCGAAATCTTTCTTCAAAACTATTGGAATAATTTTTAATCAATTTAATGGTAGCGTTTGGAATATATGTGTAACTTGAAATCTCAATTAAACTGTCAATTTGATTCAATAATGATTGAAAATTAAAGAAGTCATGTAATGATCTTGATGCATATGAATATTGCTCGGCATTTTTAATAGATGATATATTGATTGAACTTTTGAAATAATCACATAAGTTAGAACATATAGACCGAAAGTTGAATAGAGCAAAATAGTCATCAAATTTAGAAGATTCTGCAAATTTTGAAATAAATGTAGTATAGCCTTTAATTGAATCTTCATTGATTTTTTTCAATAAAACTTGCAAAGATAAGTCTGATTTTAATTTCAATAATTTTGAGTTTTCATGTTTCAATCTAGAGACTTCTTCAGAATTTGGCCTAGAAAAATCATCAAGCCCCTTTTTAGATTGGTTTTGCTTTAAATTGGCTATTAAGTGCTCTAATTTTTCATTTTTTGATTTTAATGAGCTTATTTCAGACTTTTTATAATTTAACTCTTCCTGAAGTTTTTTGATATAGTTCTTGGATTCTTTTTCAAGTTCTGTTCTATTTTTATCTAAATCTTGTTCAATTAGTTCTAATTGTTCTAATTCTTCTACTTTATTTTCTAAAGCCAAAATCTTATCCCCTAATTCTTCATTTTTAATCGTTAAACTATCTATTAATGATTCCGATTCAGATAATGTTTCAAGTTTGTCTTTAAGTAGTTGATTGCTATTTCTGAATTGTTCTAGTTCTTCAAAACAAGTATTAAATTTGGATTCAATTCCAGAAAAAATTTCTAGTTTTTGTTCCATATCTGATATTTTTTTTTTTAGTTTATTATCAGAAACTCCATATTCATTTTTCAGTGCAACCAATGTTTTTTCAAGAATTTTATTTCTAACTTTCAATTGAGTATTATCATTTTCTTCTTCACAACTACCTGAATTATCATTAATTTCATGAATTAAATTTAATTCCTCTCTTAGGTCATTGATTTCTTTATATACAGTATCATATCTAAGCTTTAAATTATCAAACCGAAATTGTAAATCATCTTTTTCATCTTGAACAAAATTTTTCTCGACCAATTCTCTTTCTAAATTCTCTTGTAAAGCATTAATCATATCATTCAATTGATCCTTTTCAAATTCAGAATCTTGTAAATCTTTTTTCAAATCAGTTATATTGTTCATCAAAACCATTATTTTGTTATCCAACCTACTTACTATACCTTCCAATTTATCAGCTTTTTCATCTTCAATCTCTACAATATTTTGTATATCCATCTTTGAGAGCATAGAAGGACGAACAAAAACACCATTTTTACCAAGGGTTTTGTTTTCACAAGTAAAATATCTAACTCCATTTAATGAACCATCATTTTTACCATTGTTACTGAATTCTTGATCTAGTTCAATGCCAATCCATTCTCCAGATTTGAACTTAGTGTAGCCTATAAACCTTATAGTTCCTGTGGAATTATCTCTTAATAATGTGACTCTTTCTCCTACATTGAATGACATGTTATTTTTGTTTGAATGAATTCAAAATAACCATTGATTTAAATGAGATTATTTGTTTTGTTTTGGGATTTTTTTATATTTTTCGAACGCGTCTCATTTGCAAGTTTTCAATTTTAGTGGTGTTTTCTCTTTCATTCACCAACACCAAATACCAAATACCAAATACCAAACACTACAGATTAAATAGAATAATGTCAAATACGAAAAGACAATTGAAAGCTGAATTGCTTAATGAGCAAAAGCAAGAGATCAGAGAAGCGGTATGTTTACTTCAAACTGTTTCAATACCAACATGATAGATATATTCATATATACGCATACTAACAAATATTATTAGTTTTCACTGTTTGATATGAACAATGATGGATATTTAGACTATCATGAACTAAAAGTTGCTTTAAGAGCATTAGGGTTTGACATGAGTAAGAAAGAAGTGCTTGAAATAATTAACAGATACGATATTGAAGATAAGAAACTTATAAATTACACTGACTTTTATGATTATGTGGCAACTAAAATCATAGAGAGAGATCCATTGGATGAAATTAAAAGAGCATTTAGATTATTTGATGATGATGAGAGTGGTACTATTGGTTTAAAAAATTTAAGAAGAGTAGCTAAAGAATTAGGTGAATCTTTAACAGATGATGAATTGAGAGCCATGATTGATGAATTTGATTTAGATGAAGATGGAGAAATTAATGAGCAAGAATTTATCAATATTTGTATGGAAAATTGAGAGGTTGGAGTCTTCCTACAAGTTCAAAAAATACTGTTCTGTTTGCATGTAATTTGTTCTTTTTTGTCTCTTTTTTGTCTTTAGATGACTAGTTATTACTGGCATATCTGTAATTTTACTTTAACCGTCATTACATTTCTGCTGTCTTTGCGGTAGACAGCTTTTGTATATTTCTTTACTTACAATTCAATTTTTAATAATGCCCTTTTTTCATGTCCTATAGTTTCGAAAATTTGGGACATGACCACAAATCTTCCAATTACAAACAAAAAACAAAGAAACTCATTTCAAAATCTTGAAAATGTATATAACAAACATCGTATTACTATCATCCTACAAACCGTTCACAGCAAGCACCTTAATTGGTGAAGCGATTCCAAATATCCTTCCAGTACCAAAATGGTCAGTAGGATTGTGATTCATTTTGCAGTAAATACTAAAAATCAGTAGTGCTTCAGAGCTATTATCCTGTATGTTTTTGATAGATTGTTTCCCGAAACAATCAATATGGCCTACCTGGTAATTATAAAGTTAATTTCTGAAGAGCATAAAGAGATTTGGTTTAATCGTGCTATTGTTAATCGTCCTACTTATTGGTGAAACATCTTTGCACCAGACACATTGTGGCGAAGCAGTTTGATCATTTAATTAGTGGTTTTATTAGTATTAACTAGTAAACTAAACTAACAATCGAAAGAAAACCTGGAATAAATGAAAGACGGGATAGGCATTTAGTTTAGACAAAAAGAAATTTGATTAATTTCGTTGATTTTTTGGTGGTGATTATCGCTTTCATATTTGAAACTCAGTCTTCGATATGAACTTCATTTTCTTGAAAATGGTATTACTTTCTTCTTCATGATATGTCATTATAGCAATATGAATTGAGAAATGGACAGTTGTGATTATGGAATTTTTAACTATTTATGATTTTGGCTTCATTAGTAGCTTCCCAGCAAGTGCAAAATGTTTTGTTTTAATTGAATATTAAGCAGTGAGAGATAGAGCAGTGGATTTCCAAAAAAACAGATTTGCTTTTTCTATCAATTGGATTTTCTAACTTTTTTAAGTTAAACCAAAATCATTAGATTACACTTGATGATTTTAAATGCCACTTAGGCTGCTTTAGTTTTGCTAAAATTATTTTGGGAATTGTTAAACACACATATGAATGGACGAAATGGCTAAAGAAACTTGAGACCTGCTGGTGTTTTTAAAACGAGCCGAGAATATTTCCGAGTGCGTTAAATTTCAAGAACCCTTGTTTTTTAAACAAAAGAGATTTTATCAAACACCTGATAAACTTTGATCATTCAATTTTTTTTAATCACTAAATTAAATAGTTAATAGTCATTTTATTTAATTTATTTCAATGAATTTGAAATGAACTTTAATTACTTCAGTTATTTATTTACATGGATAATCGAAAAGTGGACTACAAGAGATAGAACAAAAGTTACAAAATTAAGTAATGGTCATGTAGTATTGGTGAAATATCTGACAGGAAGAATAGTATATGTTTCAGATACCACTTTATCTGGGCAGATTACTGAGGTTTTTTACGATGATGCAAATCATCCTGATATGATTACTAAATCAACATGTTTCACTAAAGACGGTGAACTTTCAGATGTGGTTTTTTATAATAATATTGAAGATCCAACAACCCCAAGCAAAACGATTTCATATTTTGATGGAGAAATAATTGAAGAAACTTATTTATCTGATGGAACAGTTGAACGAAGTACGGAAACAAATTCATGGAAAATTGTACAACATTTGAATGCCCATGAAACTGTTCTAATGGAAAAAACTTTATATAAAACGGGGATTTCTGTTCAATGCTGGTATGATATAGATTATACTTTTACATTGTTTAATTTTCCAACAGGGGCAATTAAAGAAGTTGAAGAGCTTAAAAATCTAGGTGTTAAAAAAGAAATAGAGATTTCTGATGGACTCAGGATCGAAAGTATGACTTATCCAGATGGACTAAAAAGGAAGTATGTTTTTGATAATGGCAAATTAATTCATGCTACAGTCAGGGATAGCTATGGTAATTTGACTGATGTATTCAATTCGCCTAGTTTTAAACTAAATCAACTTAAGTAAATGTAAAAACACAAAGTTTTCAAATTTTATTTAACTGTTTGTCTTTTGAATTGTTTTTATGAAAAAATAATATAATTCTAAAAAATGTAAAATGTAAAATTTAAAATGTAAAATATAAAATGAGAAAATTTAATTAAAGAAAAGAAAAATATTGAAAAATCAAAAACTCTTGACTATAACAATAGGTAAATATTTGTTTTCATACAAGATACACTCAAATAAAGAAAGCTAACATAAGAACAACCATAGCAGTTAAAGAAGAAGGTAATAAATAATTACCAGCACCAGCATCAGAAACAATGACAGAAGAAGTTACAACTTCGGAATCTTCGCTTGAAGACAGAGTTGTAGTTATTGTTCTAATTGACAAGATTGTTGACCTTGCAGAACTTGATTTATTATTAGTAATACTTATTTTAGCTGATGAATTTGACGAACTTGATAAGTTTGATGAACTTGATAAACTTGATAAATCAGTTTGACTATTGTTAGCACTGGCATTGAAAACAAAGTGTGGTGGAGAAATCTTTGATTTTGAACTTGAAATTGAGTTTTCATTTGATTCTATACCAACTGGATGTCCAGTATGTCCAGGATGTTGATAATGACTAGTTGGAGAACCATTTGGTAAAACTAAATTAATAGAACTAGAAAAATATTGAAATGGACGACCTGCATTTGGTGCAGTCGGATGATCACGTTTAGCTAATGGAGTAGTATTATTTTTTGGAGCTTTTTGTTGAAAATCTTCAGGAGATTTAGCAGCTTCTCCTGGTTTATGTGGGAAAATTTTTGAACCAGCTGGGAAACATGGATTGTTATTTATTTTTGGAGGTTTAGTACCTCTTAAAGCACCACAATAACCAGTAGGAACAGGCTTATTATCATATTCTAAATATGGATCAAATTTACGAAGTGGATCTGTTGGAATTGGATCTCTAATAATTTTAATTGCAATACATTTACTTGGAACCATTGCATTTTGTGTAAAATATTTAACTTGAAATTGATCCAATAGTAAATGTTTTGGATCAGTTGAATTTAGGCAAGCGAAAAAACCTTTAGAATCACCATTAGCATATAATACACCATTTGGACTAAAATCAACAAGTGTAGGATAACCTTGATTGTTTAATAAAACATTATGAGTAATTGGATTTGCATAAAATACTTGGCGAAATTCAGTATCATCAGAAAAAATCAAATCATTATCATCATCATGATCTAAAATTTGAGCAGTGGCATTCAAATAAATATAATTTACACCTTCACCTTCATCAAGAGATGTTAATCCCAAACCATCAACTCTGGAATCATTAGATTTTGCAAATAAACTGATTGCTTCAACTGCTGGGGCATCTAATCTTTGAGAAGATACAGTTGAAATTAATGGGAGGGTTAAACTAACCAAGATTTTGAAATTCATTGTAATAAGCAATTATGTTTTTTGGATTAAAGAAAGAAAGAACAGAGAGTAATCATCATCTTTTGAGTAAACTAGTAATCATTTCTGATTTATATATTGATTGAAATCATTTATTTTCATGTTTGAAATTATATACAAATACAGATATATATATATATATGGTTTTCTTTGAATAACCAGTAAAAAAAACTGTTTAGAGCCGACGCGTCGAAAAATCTCGATTTATGTCACAATTTATAAGGATTGTTTTAATTTAGATGTTACAACTTTTTATCTGATTTCCTGTTTAGATTTTAAAGGTTTGCAAAAGTAAACGGTAGTAATAATATTACAGATTTTTTTCATTTTTATTTGAAAAATTTCCAATTCTAAAATACCTTTTCCAAGCCAAATTAATTCTTGAAAGGAGTAGAGTTATTTTCATCTCCATTTAATTGAGAGAAAGAAAGATTTAGTGGTCAGAGAATATTAAACTTAAGTAACATTAATGAAATGATTTTCTTGAATTATAATATAAAAATTATAACCAAAATTTTTGAAAAAAGCTTCAAGTCCATACTGATAACACACAACTTTAAAATCAAGAGCAGGAAATTAGAAATTATACCTAGATTACATGATCGTTTAGCTTGTAATTTTTGACATAGATTTCTGCCTGTATTTTAAATTTAAAATATGTCTTTATTCCTTAGTAAAATCGAATGATCATAAGTTACAGTGGAATAAAAATGGATTGAAGAAAAAAAAGGCCTTATCCCCATCACCTTACGGGCAGTCGTTCTACAGAACTCCGTAATGGAATACTTGTTATTTCTTTTTATTATATGATATTGAAGCTAAAGCAAACGAAAATAAACAATAAGATAATTCTTAGATCATTAATTAAGATGGAATATAACAGCACAAAAAAGAAAGGAAACCAGAAAAGAAGCAATAAAGTAAAGTTAAGAAACTTTGCAAGAAAATCAACCCATCCTAATACCAGTGTTATCATCACACCCGTACACTGCCTACCCCATATGCGCCGTGAATATCGGGGGATGATGAGACTTATTATAGATTAGTAGATTAATATATGTCTGCCCAGCTAAAAAAAAAATGGAATAGAATTAGTAAAGCAAAAAATAGAATTCTCAAATAAAGATAAATCAAAAGGAATTCAACACTGAACTGTAAACCATTTACAAATTAAAAAGAATTATTTAATAAAGTGCCTGGAGTGTTATGCTAGGACTAGTTTCTGTTTCAAGTTCAGTATTGTTGTTATATGGATATATAAGTTGAGGTTTTGCGTGATTTGGGGTTGTACTTAGATCTGAATCTTACTCTGGAGTATTCCAGATAAGTTTTTTTTTTGCTTAATAATAAACAAAATTAACTAAACTAGTTTATTAATTTATTAATTAATTATTTTTATTTGATGATGCACGAGCAGATCAGAATATCAGGAACAATCAATTCAGTTATTCTGTTTATTTGTTTTCTTTTGAGTTTAATAATTATTGTAGTGGGGGTAATTTGAAATGAAATCAAATTTTGATGTATGACAATTGGAGCAATGGCCGATGGAATGAAGAGATGACTAGATTATGAAATTAAATGTCAGTCTGTTAATTTAAATTGTTATATTCTTAGATTAGTATTGGTTAGTAATAGCTAGCCTCACTATTGAATGTCTCATTTGATAATTTGGTATAGGGGTATTATGTAAGGAGGGGAGCACGATAAATTAAATAAGAAATTGTTGTATATCATCGGATGAATTGAGTTATTAGCATATTTAGTTCATATAAATGGTAATGAGTGTTGTTAAATAAATGGAGTGAATGAAATTGCTTTTACTATCTATTATATATGTAAAAAAATTGGTTCAAAGAAATTGGAGTAAAACATAGAGGTTAACCGCATTTGATAAGTACATACAAATAGAGTTGCGGTTGTACAGTACAGTTACGGGTGGACTTGATAGCGAATAATTATTTTGATTTTTCAAACTCTCGGGTATCTGGCTAAAATATTATATGAGTGGAGTAATATAAAAAAGTATAATGTGAATTGTAAACTGTGTAAAGTGTAAAGTGAAAAGTGTAAAATTAAGTTGTGAGTATGGAATGGCTTCAACACAAATTAAGAATTAAACGCGCGCATGGACACAGTCAAAACAGAGAGAAAGAAATGAGAGGAGTGGATCAAAACAGTAGGGCAAGGCTACTAGAAAGCCAGCCAGGTGTGTTATTTGTTTGTTGTCGTGTTTGCCACATGTGTTTTTCTTGAGCTGTTATATATATTACCTAGACAGATGAATCACTGGATTGGTGTGTTAACGGTCGGATAAGATATAGATAGCGAGTGGAAGCTGCCGGGTATGCTACCGTAGAAAAAAAGCAATAGTAGAAGAAACTGAGAGCAATCAATATTTCCACTATCATCTCTATTACCTTCAACAAAATCAACACAAAGATAATCAGCTGTTAATCTCGCGGGAGAGGGGCAGCTAATATCAATGTGAGTAGCCTTGGTGATTCAAAATTAGAAAGGGAAGAAGGAAGGAAGGCTAAAGCTTTCCAGATCTCTTACGAAACGGGCCCGGACTCAGGCGCGTGTTTGAGAGAGCCTCAGTGGGCCGCTGCTTGTTCACTATGGAGTGCTCACACGCGACCAAGGTCTTTCCCAATGCGGCCCTTTTTGGGCCGTTTGAATTTTCTTGCGACGGCCGTGGTATGCGGCCTCAAAACTAAGCGAGCACGGGTTTTCTGGTATTTGTTTTTCGCACTCGGCAAGACAATCTCAAAATGGAAAATGAAGAAACTGCGAAAGTGAATGCTTTTGGTAGCTGCTGGCAATGTAGGTAGACTAATTAATGATTTAATCAAGGAATTTGCATGGAAGCTTTCACATTAGACGTTTTTATTAGAATTACTAAGAACATTTAGAGAACTTATAATTACAAAGTATCAATAGAACTTAAAAACCCTCTATGGTTTTATTTACCTATGGTCCCTAGCCCTCTCCCAGAAACGACCCTCAGCACGGACTCCTGCCAGATACGGCGACCCGAGTTATAAGCTGCAGCCCGTCCGGCCGCTCTTTAAAAAAAAAAAAAGAAGTCTGGATCAAAAAATAACAAATCTCTCAATTACCAATAATCCATTACCAATTCAGAGCAAGAGTTCTTTTTTTCAAGTAAACATAAACTTGTATGGCTGTTGTTATCAGTATTTTTCATATTATTGCTTTAGGAAGATATTATAAATATGAGCAAACATCCCCATTAATTTCGAATCTCAAATTATTTTATATCCTTCTCCCCTTTTTCTTTTTTTTTCCTTCTTTTTCTTTTCTCTTTTCAGTGTATCATATCCAATAGTTTTATTCATCTTATAATTATTTTAATATATCCAAAATTATTAATAATTAAAAAATGGCTGATAATACTAATAATGGACATGATATAGAGAGTATTAACTCTTCAGATTCTCAAGATGCTATTAAGCAATATAATCCTCAAGATGTTGAAGAACAAGATCAAGTTGATAGATTATCTCAACATTTATCAAATATTTTATCCTCTCCAGATGGTGTTGAAAGAATTGCCAGTTTAGCAAGAGTTTTATCAACTAAAACCAAAGCTGAATTAGACAAATTTGAAGTCTCTAAAGATAATTTTGATTTAAGAATGTTGTTGAATTACTTAAGAGAAAAATCAATGGCCCAAGGTATTGAATCCGCTCAAGCTGGTCTAGCTTTTAAAGATTTAACTTGTTGGGGTATTGATGCTTCTGCTGCTTATGGTCCTTCAGTTCCTGAAATGGCTAGAGAAGGTTTTCACTTTTTTGGTAATTTATTTAAAAAAGATTCTCGTCCACATCGTAAAATTATTACAGATTTTATTGGTGTTATGGAACCAGGTGAATTAGTTTTAGCTTTGGGTAAGCCTGGTGCTGGTTGTTCCTCTTTATTAAAATCATGTGCTGGTGAAATTGAAAATTTTACCAAGGTTGAAGGTGAATTTTCTTATGATGGTCTATCTCAAGAAGAAATGATGCAAAAGTTTAAAGGTATGTTCATTTCTATTTCAATTATTATTTCCATTTTCATTTGATTTTTCAGTTTTACTAACTTTGTTTTTGAAAAAATTATTTTAGGTTACGTCATTTACAATCCTGAATTGGATTTTCATTTCCCTCATATTACTGTTAAGGAAACCATTCAATTTGCTTTAAGAACAAAAACACCTGCCAAAAGAATTGATAATTTAACAAGAAATGAGTATGTTGATAATATGTTAAAATTATGGACAACTGTTTTTGGTTTAACTCATACTTATTCCACCAAAGTTGGTAATGATTTCGTTAGAGGTGTTTCTGGTGGTGAAAGAAAGAGAGTCTCCATTGTTGAAGCTTTATCAATGAATGCTTCTGTTTATTGTTTTGATAATGCTACTAGAGGTTTGGATGCTTCAACTGCTTTAGAATTTACTCAATGTTTAAGAACTGCCACCAATATGTTACATTGTTCTGCCTTAGTTGCCATTTATCAGGCTGGTCAAAATATTTACGAATTATTTGATAAGGTTACTGTTATTTATAAAGGTAAACAGGTTTATTTTGGTCCTGCTGACGAAGGTGTTGGTTATTTTGAGAAGATGGGTTTTTTGAAACCATCAAGAATGACCGCTCCAGAATTTTTAACAGCTGTTACTTCCCCTTCTTCAAGACAAGTTAGACCAGGATTCGAAGGTAGAGTTCCTGAATCTTCCGACGATTTTGAAAATTATTGGTTAGAATCACCTGAATATCATAAACTATTGGATCAATATAATGATTTTATTGCTACTCATAATCCAGAAGACACTAGACAAAGATTAGATTTTGCCACAACCCAAAGAAAACAAACTTTACAAAGAAAGAAATCTCAATTTGTTGTTAACTACTGGGCTCAATTATATTATTTGATTATCAGAGGTTTTCAAAGAACTAAGGGTGATATTACTTATACCCTTGTTTATTTATCTTCTTTTGTTACTAAAGGTTTTGTTGTTGGTTCAATGTATTATCATATTCCAAAAGAAACTAACGGTGCTTATTCAAGAGGTGGTATGTTGTTTTATTGTTTGTTATTTTGTGCGTTGACGTCTTTGGCTGAAATTGCTAATTCGTTTGCAAATAGACCTATTTTAGTTAAACAAAAGAGTTATTCAATGTATCATTTGTCTGCCGAAGCTTTACAGGAAATTATTACCGAAATTCCAACAAAAGCTGTTGCCGTTATTATTTTATCATTGACTTCTTATTGGATGCCTGATTTAAAGCATGAGGCTGGTGCATTTTTTATGTTTTTCTTATTCTTATTCACTATTCAGCAATGTATGTCATTCATTTTCAAGTTAGTTGCTTCTGTTACTAAAGATGGTACAACTGCGCATGCTGTTGGTGGTTTATGGGTTTTGATGCTTTGTGTCTTTGCTGGTTTTATGTTACCGTTACCAAAGATGCATCATTGGATTAAATGGATTCATTTTTTAAATCCTATGTTCTACTGTTATAATTCTTTGATGGGCACTGAATTCCATGGAAGAATTATGAAATGTCATGACTTGGTTCCTTCTGGTGTCGGATATGAAAATGTTTCCTTAGTCAATCAAGTTTGTTCCACAATTGGTGCAATTGCTGGACAAGACTTTGTTGATGGTGATAGATTTTTATTACGTAAGTATGATTTCTATTGGCATAATGTTTGGAAATATTGGGGTATCAATGTTTGTTGGACTGCTGGTTTTATTGGTTTAAACGTTATTTTGTCTGAATTTGTTAAGGGTGTTTCCGCAGGTGGTGATATCTTATTATTTAAAAGAGGTTTCATGCCTGAAACTGGTGGAAATGAAGATTGGGATGGTAAGGTTGCAACTAGAGAAGAAATGATGGTTGCATTAAACGGCCCTGATGCTGATTTGAAGAAAATTATTAGTGAAGCTGATATCTTTACATGGCAACATTTAGATTATATTATTCCATATGAAGGTAAACAAAGACAATTATTATGTGATATTCAAGGTTATG
>PPKY03000085.1:0-14405 GCA_003706315.3 Ambrosiozyma oregonensis (nom. inval.)
AATTTTCCCACTACCAATTAGATCTAGAGGTGTTGGTTTATCAACTGCTTCAAATTGGTTATGGAACTGTATCATTGCTGTCATTACTCCATATATGGTTGATACCGATAAAGGTAATTTAGGAGCTAAAGTTTTCTTCATTTGGGGTTCATTATGTGCTATGTGTTTACTATATGCTATTTTCTTAA
This sequence comes from Ambrosiozyma oregonensis (nom. inval.), assembly GCA_003706315.3. Classification (NCBI taxonomy): domain Eukaryota; kingdom Fungi; phylum Ascomycota; class Pichiomycetes; order Pichiales; family Pichiaceae; genus Ambrosiozyma; species Ambrosiozyma oregonensis (nom. inval.). The sequence goes on from PPKY03000085.1 coordinate 189, forward strand.
TTCCAGAAACCAAAGGTTTAACATTAGAACAAGTTGATAGAATGTTGGAAGAAACAACACCATTTACATCATCTAAATGGAAACCTCATTCTACCTTTGCTGCTGATATGGGATTAGCTGCTGATAATAAAGAAGTTATCAATCATAAAGAAGATGTTATGTCTGCTGAATCTGTTTAGATTAACAAACTTGATCACTTTAGATATCCTATTTTATCTATGCTAGTACTTTTAATTTAATTGCTTTATCTTTTTATCTTTCCTTTTATTGTTTACTACTTAAAATGATCTTTTATCATGTGTTATGATTTTTATTTTCCAATATTTTGTCATGCTACTTTTTTTACTTCACAAATATTTTCTAATTTATTATGTATATTTCATTATATTTCTTTCTATCCATCACTCATTGATAACAATATATTGTGAAATTTTAATATTTAAACTGTAGAATAGACTGTAGCATTATTAGTTTAGTATTTCTTAGTAATTATTCGCACTCACTAAAAATGAAATGAAAAAAAACGAAAAATGGAAGATGGAAATAACTAACTAAACAGTATTAACAGTACACAACCATTTATTAAAACAAAGTTTTACAACTATCAGACCAAGTAGAAAGCTTTATATGATACAAATATGAGTTCAAGAGCATTAAGAAGACTAGAAAGAAAACAACAAGCTGAATTAGAAGCACAGTTACAATCACAAGCAAATGAAGTTTCCAATACATCAGATGTTTCAGAAGAAGAAGAAGAAGAAATGGTGATATCTAATCAAAGAAAAGTGAATGCATTTGCTTTCTTGGATGATGAATCAGAATCAGAATCAGAATCAGAATCAGATCAAGAATTAAACCCAAAATCAGATCAAGAACTGCCACCTACTAAACCAATAGAAAAAGTTATAATACAGTCTAAAAAATCAAAGAAAAAAAATAATAAGAATAGTAAAAACCAACAACAACGACAACAAAAACAACAACAAGTTAAAAAAGTTGATGATGTTGATGATGATGAGTTTGACAAAATATTATCTCAAGCTACAGAAAAACATAAAATTCATTCAAAATTAAATCAAGATGATGGCCAAGATGAAGAAGAAGAAGAAGAAGATCAATTTGAAAGTGTATTTGATAACATTAACGAACCAATTGAAAATTATGGTTTAGGTGGAAAGTTTTTTACAATTAGTAAATTTAAAAAATCATTACACTTGTTAGAATTTGATTCAAATAATTTGAATCCTGATAAAGAATTTGAATCATTATTTGGTAAATTGAGTAATGCTGCAATTGAAGATGCTGATTCCACCTCTTCAACTTTTATAACACCAGAAATTTTAAAGCAAATTAAACAATTATCAAAAAAAATTAGAGGTTGGTCAGGTAGAGATAGAAGATCAATGCCAGGTACAAATAGAAAATTGACATTAACAAAAATTAGAGATGATTGGATTCCAACTTCGATTAAACCTTTAATTATGAATGAAATGACCGATGATCAATTAAAAGCTTATTTTCAATTAACAACTGATAATTGGATTGATGTTATTAAAGATGATATTATAAAAGAATCCAAAACTGGTATTAGATATTATCAATTAAGTGAAGGTGGACAATCAAATCAACGTTTATTAACAACACAATTTTTCATTAATGTTGTAATTGCACCAAATCATGAATCATTAATTCAATTATTACAAAAATCTCCTTATCATTTAGAATCTTTATTACAAGTTGCAAGTATTTTACAAAGACAAGGTGATAATTCGAATACAAATGGATTAATTGAAAGAGCATTATTCATATTTGATTGGTCTTTAAAAAATACATTTAATTTCGGTTCAGGTGTTTGCAGATTGCCATTTGAATTTTTTTTAAATCGTCAAATTTATTTAACTATATTTAAATATATTACAGTTTTAACTCAAAAATCAACTTTTTTCACAGCTTTCAATTATTGTAAATTATTGTTATCATTTAATCCATCTGATGATCCATATGGTGTTCGTTATTTTATTGATTTTTATGCTTTTATGTCAAATGAATATCAATATTTAATTGATTTTGTTGAATCTTATTTAGTTCAATGTTATGAAGAATGGTTTACTCCTTCATTAGCATATACTGTTTCATTATGTCATTTTAAATTAGGTAATATTGAAAAAGCAAAAAAATCATTAAAATTAGCTTTTGAATCTCATTCATATACAGGCTATTTATTATTATCAAAACTTGGTGATGGGTTAACTTGGAAATTTGGTAAAGTTTCACCAACTGTTGAATTAAGTACAGCAATTTATATTGTTAGATCAAAAATAATTTGCGAAGAATTACAAGTTAAAATTTTTTTAGTTAATGAATTAACTACATTAATTAAAGAAAATAAAAACCTAAATTCAAAGCAATTAAATACCTCAAAAGAAATTCCAAACAATCTATTAAGACATGTTATTTTATCAAATGAAAATTCAGCATTAGCAAAAATCCCAGAATCATTTTGGAAAAATAATGAAATTTATGAATTTGATGTACTACCTCCAAAACATGGTACTACAATTCATAATTATATAAATCAAAATATGGTCGGTGATGCAATGATTAATTCAACATTAGATGCTGAAGAAGATGCACAAATTGCTGAATTAATAAGAAGAACACAATTAGAAGGAAATGAGTAAATATTAGTTATATAAATAAATAAATATTTGAAAAGTAAATAAATGCTTAAAAATCGACGCGCCGATAGACCTCAAAAAATACAAGGTCAAAAACGTTTGTGATGGATCAAATTAATCTTATATCTGATCTATTCAGAGGAAAATGAAGAACATGAAGCAAAAAAAAAAAGTATAGAACTCTTGAGTAATAACTCTGGATTATCAAGTGATCCTGTATACTAAAGAATCGATAATATTCACATTCCTTGAACTAAACAGATGTCATCTGATGAATATCAAAGAGGATTTTATCCAGATTCAAATAAACCTTCAACATTCTCCAATGGTAAGTACAATCAACAACTTAATAACGGTACAACACCCACTCAATGGCCACAATTCATACCTTTAGGTCATGTAATTCCAAACCCATATCTACATTCAGGGAATGATCTGAAAACTGATTTGATCTCTATGAATGAAAAACAAGCTGTTCCATTTTATCCACAGGTTAATTATATTCCACCTGTTACACCTTATTACCACTATTCACAAAGTTATAATGAGCAGAACAACAGTTTAACTAACATAGAACATGTTTCATTTGATAATACTTCTGTTTCAAAATTTAAAAACAATTTCAAACCTGAACTGGAAAAACGTTCAATTATTTCCCAATCACTAATCATATCTGAACTTGATGAAATAAATAGAAATTCAGTAAATTCCTTGAATAATAAAAATTATTTAAAGAAACAAATTTTGAAAAGTTATACCACTAATAAAATTTTAATCGATAGTTCAGATGATAGTTCAGATGATGAGACGGAAAAACCAGTTATTCAATATAAAGGTAAAGATACTGTTGAATATTTTAGACTTTTAACTGGTAAATCAATGCTGCTTTTAAAGAATGAAGCTCATGATAAAAAAGCAAGTTCTTTAAAATTTATTGGAAATAAAAATAACAATAAAAATAAAAATAAAAATAAAAATAAAAATGGAAATAGAAATGGAAACAAACCTGCTACAGAAAGCCATTCAACCAACACTTTGAAACAAATAAATAATGAATCAGTTTCTAGTTCATCCAAAGATTTATTTGCTTCTAAAAGTCTTACACAAAATCAAACAATGACTTCAAAACAAACAATTCAGAGCAAATCTCAGAAAGATAAAGCTGTATTAGATTTTAAAGCAGCTATTCAAGCTAAACTGTCTGGCGCAAATGATTCTGATTCTACTGCATCACCAGCTAACGATTTCAAAAATAAAGTTTTAGAAAGAGCTATGAATAAGAAATTTGAACACTCTATTTCAAAATTAGATTTGGATTCTGGAACTGACTCTAAGTCTAATTCAGATTTTGTTTTAGATTCTTCTAATGAATTCAATAAGGATACTGTCAGGTCATTCAGGGGATCCGTTAGAGATTTTCAAGAAGAAGATAAAAAAGAAGATTATGAAGATACATATGAAGGTGATTATGGTAATGAAGACAAGTACAATGAAGGATATTATGAAGGTGATTATAACGAAGAGTATAATAATGAAGAAGACTATGAAGAGGGTGATTACAATAAAGAAAAGAAATACAAAGATTATAATGATGATTTTGGTAGGGCTAATTATGATAATGAAGAATATGAAGGAGATGAAGGAGAGTATGAAGGAGAGTATGAAGGAGAGTATGAAGGAGAGTATGAAGGAGAGTATGAAGGAGAGTATGAAGGAGAGTATGAAGGAGAATACGATGAATATTACGAACCATATGAAGCTGAAGCTGAAACTGAAGAAAAAGAAAAAGAAAAAGAAGAAAAGATAAATGATTTGCCATATGGAGAACATGGCATCACTTTAGAAATTGATAAAATTAACAAATCTATAAACGCTCAATCTTACGATTCAAGATCACCATCACCTTTGCCTCCTCCAATTATTGATCGAAAATTCAAGTCACTGATTGACGAGTCACATTCGAATAAAACAAGAGAAACATCTTCAACTAGTTTATCATCAGTTAAACCCAATAGATTGCAACATAAAAGAAAAGAAAGTAGCGAAGAAGAAATTGGAGATAATAAAACTTCAAATTCAGCTACTTCAACATATCACAGTGATTCAGATTTTAAGAAGGAAAGTAAATCATTCATTAAACCATCCACTTCTTCTTCTATAAATGGAGGTAAAGTAATTTTATTTGGTTGGGATGAGAGAAAATATGGTGAAAAAGAAGGAAGGGAAAAACATAATAATAAACGTGAAAAACAATCTGTTGATATTTCACATAATGTAATCGAGAAAAAAGAAAATTATGAAACAAGTTTGGCAAAACTAAAGATACCAATTAAAAAGCCATATATCAACCCTGAAAGAATAGCTATGTTATCATCAAAAGAGCCTTCAAACACAAATAATGAGAATGAACCTACTAAAAGTTATAAAAGTAATAAAAGAGGTAACAAAAACTGTATTCCATTAGAATTCGATTCAGATGATGAATTTCCAGGTCCATCTCCAGAACAACAATCAATTTCAGAATCAGATTCATCAATGGAATTTTCAGCCAAGAAAGAGAGAAAAAGATTGAACAAACAAAGCAGAGCGCTTCGTGGATCAGAATATCAAAAATTAGTCGTTGAAAGTAGATCATCTACACCTACAATAAGTAGCAGCAATTATAAAATTAAACCAAATAGATTTAATGAATTACAAGTTAAACAATCAGAAAATTCAGATAGAAAATATTTGAATAATAGATTTTCGGGATATGATAATATGCCTATTCCAATTCCAATCAATTTCAAAAGGAAAAAAGAAACTAGTCAAGTTGTTAGACCACCTTCTCCTGTAATAAAGAATCCATCTGAAATACAGCCAAAACCTAACTTCTCTGATGATGAATATTGAGAAAATGATGGTTACAACAAAGAGGTTTATTGAAACGTATTTTGTCATTTTTTCATTTTTAAATCAATTTCTTTTTATTCTTAATTATTTATTGCATCAAATATTTTATTTTGCTTTACTTTTGCATTTTGCATTATGCATTATGCATTTTTTTACGTTCATCATGTTAAATTTTAAAGATATCATTGCTATCATTGCTATCAATTATTTCATTCGTTTAAATTTTTTTTTACTTCATTTCCCGCTTGAGCTAGTCAAAAACATAAAATTAATAAATAATATAGTAACTATTCAAACAAAATTACGATAGTAAAGAATAGCAAAAAAAGAAGATAAGTTAATCAGTATAAACAACAGATAAACCTTCTTGAATAGTTGTAGCAGCTAAGAAACCATTTTGATCAAACATTTCACCAAACATAATTGATCTATTTTCACCAGCTTTTAAATTTTTAACATTATAGTTAAACCAATTTGAAGGATCAATTTGTTGATTAAAATAAATTGTATGATCTAAAGAAACACTAAATTTTGTAGTAAACATTTCTTTCATATTTAATCTCATATTGGTACTTAAATAAAAATAATCTGAGATATAGGCTAATGCAACCCAGCTATAGACATCAGGATCAATTAGATTTGTTTTAGTTTTAACCCAATATCTTAAAATTCTCTCATCAGTTCTTTGATTTATTTCAAAATCACTAACTTCATTTAAATTAAAAGTATTTGAAGGTAATTTCCATGAACATGGTTCTCTTGAATAACTTTTGATTACTTGTTCTTCTGCATCTTTTAAATATTCTAAATGTTTATGATTTTTTGAATTTTTAGCCCAGATCCTGAATAAATCTTCTTGATCCAACATTTTTTCAGGTGGATCAATATCAATTCCAATAACTGGTGCTTTTCTATGATGATTTAATTGCCCAGTTAAGTTTTTTCCTGCTGAACCTTCTAAAATATATGATTGTAAAGTAACAACAGATTTAAAAATCAAATTATCATTTTGAAATAATTGAATTTCTTTAGTACAAAAATTCTTACCACCTTTTAAATCAATAACTTTATAAATTAATTTAAAAGTTGGTTTAGCAGCCTGTAAAAATGAGCAATGATTTGAAATTGGTTTCCATTTCTTTCCTTCTGAATTTGAATTTAAATTTGCATGTAATAAAGAAGCTAATGTTGATTGAGCAGCTAATGTACCACCAAATAAACCACGTCCACGATATGGAATGAAAAGTTCACTATCATTAGTGTATTGATCATGTGAAATTTGTTTTAATTTCAGATAATCTTCTATTGAAACAGTATTTTTAGAAGAAACACTAGATGAGAATGATCTCATATTACTGATTGAGTTTTTAATGTATAAATTGTCAAAGTTATTGTTATTAATGATGAATTTGGATGATTTGGATGATCTAACCATGAAATTTTTAGGAGATGAGATACAAAAATAAGACATAAGAGTAGTAGTAGACTCTATAAGAGTCCTACAACAATAAGATACCATTATATATGATAATTGGTGTTAATGTATTGCAATGATTGTAATAATAATAGTTATTGATAGTGAAATACGGTGATTGAAATCGACTGACGTAAGCCTAGGGACATCCGGTAACTGGCTCTCGGATCCGGGTCCGACAACGTGCTTCAAATTGCCAGAAAAAAACATAAGGGTACTCTGGGGTTCGAACCCAGGAATTCCAACGGGAAAACTAGGTGTAATCGGCGCCTAACCAACAGATCTCTGTCTGAGATTGGCCCTCTGATCCTAGCGCCTTAAACCTCTCGGCCAAGCACCCTGTATGCTAGTTGATTGTAAATATAAATCATTCAGATAGCTTTATTATCTGGTTTCAGTTTTGTTTCATTTGAAACGGTTGTCTAGTAGTGTTTCGCTTTCTTTTGAAGATGACCACTCTTTATCTCATCGCGTTTAGTGTGGTTATACATTTATTTACCAGAACTACAGACTGTTCTTGTCTTTTATATTATTTGACTATATACTCTTCTAATAAATATTACACTTAATATAGATAATATAGATCAGCATTGGATTTATATTATATGTTGGAGTAAGAGAGATAAATCTCAATCAATTATTTATCCAACAACGGGGGGCATATACCTTCTTTTGTGATATGATATTATGAAAACTAGAATGTAACCGTTGTTTCCCAACCATGGAAATTTAGTCCTCTAATAAGTAGTATGAATTAACGTACCTTAATTGACTAAGTGTTGTTGTCTCAGTTGTAAAATGTATTTAACTTGAGATCTTGGTGATTAAGTCGATGATCACCGATCCTATATAATCTATATATTACACAACAATCAAGTCTGGAAAATACTTAATATTTATGCATAATCTGTAAACAGAAAAACATTAAGAAAAATTAGTTATTTGAAACATAGATGCTTCAAAACATAAGTGGTATGTAACCAGAAAATAGTGGTAATAATGATTCACGGTAAATAATCAAATAAGACATGCATATTATTGTAACGAAGACAAAATCTGATGAATTATTTCTGCTAAGAGGACCCTTGATCTTATTATTTTCCATACCCTAAAATTGCCCAATTTAACTTGAACATCATTTTGGATTTTATATAGTACCTTAATCATTGTTTTGTTTAGCCTTTCAAATAATGATATGAATTACTCTATTTTTTGTTTATCAATCTTCACCTACAATTAAGAACTTTATTATTACAATACATCTACTTTTACTGTATCTTACTCGTTTTTGAACTGAATCAACTGGAAGAATTGGCACAACTTGAATAACAACCTACCCCTGAATTTAGACAGCTAGAACAGTTATTAACATGAAGCTACTTAATACAATCATTCACCTTCTAAATTGAAAGACCACACTCCAAGTATTCAACTGAAATAAATGATCAATAACTCATAACTTAATATTTATTATCCGCTATTCACAGATAATATTACCTGTGTTTGGATGTTTAAATGCCGTAAAGTTTGAAGTTGAAAAAAGTTAAATGAATTTTAATCAGTTGATCTAGTATAAGAATTTTTTCAGATATTATCAATGTAGAACATGACAGCTTTCAAAAATTTAAACTCTGTTAATGTTTCATTGCACAAAAAATAAAGAAATATTTTCGTTCAAACTAAGAATTAAAATAGATATGTAAATCTAAATGTAAATGTAAATAGACATAGAAATAGCAACAGAAATAAGTCTCTTTTCACTTTCACTACGCTAAAGCGGTCGTGCGTGCGCGAAATATCAATTTTCCATTTTGTTCAGAACTTCTCCAAATTCAAACAAGTTTAATCAATTACTACAATAAACTACTCAAAGATTGATAACAGAACTATTCACTCATTTCAATCATGTTCAAACAATTTCTAATACGAGCATCAAGTGTGAATCCACTCAGATCCACTTTATCTAAAGCTACATTTGCTACAGTTGCACCAGAGAGTGTTACAGCTACAACCACAATTCAAGAACAATCAACATCAACAAAAACAAATACACAATTAAAAGATTTTTCTGCATCTGATCCAATACTTCCAAACTCTGTGACTCCTTCTAGTTATGTGCTTGCATCTTTAAGATCTTTCCCATCTTTAGAACCACATTCTGTCATTCCAGTTCATACTAAATTCTTAAATGAACCATTAAGAAGAGATTTATTATGGTCTGCTGTTGTTATGGAACTTGATAACAGAAGAGTTGGTGCATCAAATCCACCTGGTAGAGGAGATCATAAATTTGGTAGAAGAAAGTTAATGAAACAAAAAGGTTCAGGTAAAGCCAGAGTTGGTGATGCTAATTCACCAATAAGATGGAGAGGTGCTTATGCATTAGCTAGAACTGCTCCGAATGATTTTACCAGTACATTACCAAAGAAAGTTTACCATAGAGCTTATAGAGTTGCATTTAGTGATTATTTTAGAAGAGGTAAATTATATGTTATTGGTGAAGATGCAACTTTTAATAAAGAATATACTAAAAATGTTCAAAAGAAAGTTACATTATCTCAAGGTGATTCATCTAGTTTAGAAATTATAACCCCTGATTATCATGCTATTAGTAGATTTATCAAAACTCATGAATACGAAAGATTAAATGTGTTATTAATTGTGGATGATTATGAAAATGTTTCAAATTTAAGAGAAGCAGTCAAAAGATATCCTTCAAACAAAGTCAGAATTATGAGAAAAGAAGACGTTGAAATCAAAGATCTTTTAAAAGCTCACAGAGTGTTGGTTGAAAAAGATGCTTTTACATATTACGGTGGTAAATATACTTCTACTTTAACTTTATAAAATTTGATTCAATTTTAACTCTACATATTCTACATAACTCGTGTACATATAGAATGTTCTAATCATATATGGTTTATTCAATGATTATTTTTGCATAAAACAGTTCGTATATATAATTAAATGGGTTCCATAGCCAATACTATATAGTACTTTATAATGCTATTTAAAACATATAAAACACTCGGTCACGTGCTCCCACACAGGGCTACTCCAGCCCTCGCGCATTGGCCCTACCTCATCCAAAATCCCAGGCTGTGTAGTCTGGCCCCAGGTGCGACAGTGCGAAACTCCAATTTTCAAATTTTATCAGTAAAAACAGGCATAGTGAAAATACACTTATCAAGACACCTACTAAAACTCAGAAATTACATAGATTCACATATAGCAAAATGGGTTTAGTTATTCAAGAATCAGGTTCATTCCAACACATTTTACGGTATGTCTTGAACTCAACATTAACTTAGAGCAAGAAGGAAGCAATTTAATATGAAATATGAGAGAAATATGGGAAATATGAAAAATGAAATTTATTGGATATCAAAACCTTAACAAAACAACATTATTTACTTTATTACATTGAAAATATCATTTAGAAATACTCTATTAATTCAACTGTATTACAACTCATTATTTAATTATAAACTTCCATCTTCACATTTGATGAACAGAAGTAATAAAAAATTTTCAATTTGTATTATATTTAAATTCCACTTTAAAAGAGTTCAGGATATAGAACTGAAAATATAATCATTTAGTTTGACTAAATAATTTTAATTTTTGTACTAATTGATCCCATCAAATTCAATCATTAAATTCTAATTTGAGCACCAAAACATTGATCATAATCTATTAGTTCATCAAAATCATCATCATACACACTTTCATATTTCATTTTGTTGATTCTATTTTATGCTATTTACAAATTTACTATAAAACAATAGTCAAATACTAACAGTTTCTTGTTTATCTTATAGTTTGTTAAATACCAACGTTGATGGTAGAATTAAGATCATGTATGCTTTAACCACCATCAGAGGTGTTGGTAGAAGATACGCCAATTTAGTCTGTAAGAAGGCTGATGTTGATTTATCCAAGAGAGCTGGTGAATTAACTCAAGAAGAATTAGAAAGAATTGTCACTATCATGCAAAACCCAACTCAATATAAGATTCCAGCCTGGTTTTTAAACAGACAAGCTGATGTTGTTGACGGTAAGGACTACCATGTCTTAGCTAACAACTTAGAATCTAAATTAAGAGATGATTTAGAAAGATTAAAGAAGATGAGAGCTCACAGAGGTTTAAGACACTCCTGGAGATTAAGAGTCAGAGGTCAACACACCAAGACCACTGGTAGAAGAGGTAAGATTTCTGGTGCTTAAATTATTTGATGAACCATTTCAATCTTATATACTTTTTATAATTTGTTAATAAAAATAATTTAGTTTATTAACTTTGGCTTGATTTCATTAATGTAATTTTGTATCTCTCACTTGCAAACTATGATAATTAATAACTTGTAAACGTATGGGTTTTTATACTAACCTAATATTGGTCTAGAAAATTATACACAAAGATAATTATAAATAATTTAACTAAGACAATAGTTACACTCGTGAAATAAGATAATGGGCTAATGAAGCGTTTCCATAAAGTAGTAAAAAATATTATAAATGTGAATACTATAGATGAGAAGAACTTCAAATAAAAGAGTCAAAAAAAAAAAATCAAATGCAAGGTAAATGGATATAAAGCCGAAATTATAAATGTGTTTGTAAAGTGATAAACTGGTACATCTGATCCAATCAATCATTTTCATTAACTAATCAAATTCTAACCCTAAATTTATATGAATAGCTTTAGGTTCAGTGTACATATCAATCGCATATTTGCCAAGTTCACGACCAATACCACTGGATTTCATACCACCAAATGGAACATGAAGATCGAAATCACAATTTGAATTAATGAAAATCATACCAGAATCTATTCTTCTAGCAACAGAATTAGCTTTTGTAATATTGTTGGTGAATATAGAAGCAGCCAAACCATATGGTGTGCTATTGGCTCTTTTAACAACTTCATCAATAGTTTTAAATTTAGTGATACAAGCAACAGGACCAAAAATTTCATCTTTCATAATAGTCATATCATCAGTAGTATCAGCAAAGACAAATGGTTTTGCCAAGTAACCTGGACCATCAATGAATTCACCTGTTAATAATTTAGCACCTTCTTTTTTACCAATATCAATGTATTTTTTAACCTTATTATATTGTAATTCAGAAACTACTGGACCAATCGTACAACCTTTCTCGAATGGACAACTAACTTTAGCTTTTTCTTCAACATATTTAACAAATGATTCAACAAATTTATCATAAATTGATTCTTGAATGAACATTCTAGATGTAGAAACACAAACTTCACCTTTATTTGTGAAAATACCAATATAAGCCCATTTAACGGCAGCTTCAAAATCGCAATCTTCAAAACAAATAAAAGGAGATTTACCACCTGCTTCTAAGGTAACATTTTTTAAATTTGAAGCAGCTGAAGCTTCCAATATTTTACCAGCAGTAAATGATGAACCAGTGAACGCAACTTTATCAACATTTGGATGAGAAGATAAGCGAGCACCGGCATCTTTACCATAACCAGAAACGATATTAATAACACCTTTTGGAATACCAGCTTCCTTAACAATCTTAGCAAAATATAGAGCACTTAAAGGAGTAATTTCAGAAGATTTTAAAACAATAGTATTACCGGTAGCTAAAGCAGGAGCAACCTTCCATGTCAACATTAAGAATGGGAAATTCCATGGAACAATTTGACCAACAACACCAATTGGTGCAGGATCAACATATGAAATCTTGTTTTTACCTAAAACTTCAGTACCAATGAATTCACCTGTAATTTTATCAGCCCAACCAGCATAATATTTAAAAACATTAGCACCTTGAGTAATATCATTTGGTATAGATTCAGATTCATATGGTTTACCATTATCCATGGATTCAACAGCAGCTAATAATTTGGTATCTCTTTTGATGATTTCATAGATTTTGTATAAGTAGTCTCCTCTTTCAGAACCACTAATTCCAGACCATTCATCACTTTCGAAAGCAGTTCTTGCAGCTTCAACAGCAACATCAATTTCTTTTTCAGATGCAGCGTAAACTGAAGTAATGACTTCACCTGTTGCTGGATTGATTGTATCGATTGTAGACTCTGTTTGAACCCATTCGTTGTTAATGAAGCAACCAAGTGGTTGATCATATGTTAATCCGTTGGGAGTAGTAAGTTTAGCAAATAATTTTGAGGACATTATAATTGGTAATGATAGTGATAATAGTAATAGTGATAATAATAGTAATGGGAAGAGCGGGTAGCAGCGGTAGAAAAAATAGTATTAACACTTGTTACTGTTGCTTTTTGATTGTAGTATTCAATCAAAACAAATTAATCAACTTGTATAATATAAATAAAAAATACAGGGAAATGAATATGTATTTATAGGCCGCCCAGAAAACATCAAACCCCCTCTTTTACATTATTAGGAAAAGAATAAACCCCACTTCAAGATGTTTCTACCGGATTCCACCTGAAACCAAAAATCAAGCTTGAAAGGAGGTTAATGTCAGCAGTTAGTATAATAGGGAATAACTTGCTCCGAGCATCTTGGATCCATATTGATTGTTCTTTTATTAGTTATTGCCAGAAATAAATGCGCCATAAAACGTCATTTTAAACAATAGATAAAATCACCCAATAAACCTGCGAGAGTTGCAAATTGAAAATTACAAATTTTAATTATTTCATACCCTCAACATCGACTCAAAAGGCCCAAAAGCCCTCATCTGATAAGGGCATGGGGTGTGATGCTAGTGATGCTACCAGAAACGATCTGATCCTTATCAACAAAACCAACTACCTTTCTTGCTTCTTGGAAAAGGATGAAAACCCTGATCAAAAAAAATCTATAGCCCATAGGGCTTTTCTTTATATCTCTGCTTTATTGTTATGGTTTCAATAACATTTACGATAGAGAAGAGGAGAGACCCGGAGCTCTACTAGCAAAAACTTTGAGAGCTCCGAGCTCATCGTTTTCTTTTTTGTGTTTTTTTTTCCAATATCTGACAGGAGTTTTCCTAGTGAGCTGAACCGGTAACCAAACAATTTAAAACTGATAATCTCGATCTATACACTTTCCTAGGTATATGTGGTTACATTAATTAAGACCATCTAACTATCCATCAGCTTTCAAACCCCCACCCCGCCCCCACCCCCCCCGACCTCACCCACCAACCCACCACCTACCAACA
>PPKY03000086.1:0-13092 GCA_003706315.3 Ambrosiozyma oregonensis (nom. inval.)
GGTCCAAAGTAGAAATGATACCTGGAATATCACCCCAACCATCACCGTTACCATCTTTATATGAGGCTGGCCAGATTTGATAAATGACGGCTTCCTTCCACCATGGTTCTCCAGATGCTGTTAATCTATTAGACATGTGTAGTGTAGTAGTGTAGTTAATAAGAATAGTAATATACTATTGACTTGAATGCAGTATTCGTTTCTTTTTCACAACGTTGTATGTTTTCTTTTATATCTGTTTTTCTCCCACAAATCTGAAAGAAAAAGACAAGTATTTATACCTCAAAGAAGTTAAACATGTGACAATAAGGTGCTGTATAAGATCCTAGCATCTATAGGCGTTACTCTTTCTGGGGTAATCATGCCGGACTGGATCTGGGGTACTGGGGTACTGAGTAAAATCAAAAAATAAAGATTGTCTCAGCGATTTTTAGAGCGAAAATTAGGGCTATTTGAGAGCAATTGTCATTTTCCCATTACGTGATGTTGTTCTCTCTGGGATTAGTAATAGTTCAGAACAAATGAAAGGATTAATTCTATTGTTGGAGGAAACTTTCAATAAAAATTTAAGGTGCTTTTTCTTAGTAAAGTTAATTTGATTCCAACAAGAGAAATTGACCTGACCAAATTTTAAATGGTCTGTTTCGTTTACAGATGTTGATCAATTACAAATTATGATACCAAGTATTCCGGTATAACCTCTATTTGAAAAAAAGAATTCATCATCAAGGTTTAATTTTAGGATTATTTGATATTAGGAAATACTATCAATTTACTCTCAACCTAAGATGATTCTGGGTGCCGCGTTGGGTAACAAAAATTCTGGAGTAGTTTTGAAACTATCTATAAGAAAGTAAATACAAAAACTAACTGAAAGACTATACACATTATTTCTAGGACTTTTCATTGTTGTGAATAACGATTTCAGAAACTTCACCATTTAGATCGTTTCCAGGTAAGTCTGAACGGGAATCAATATTTGACTCCTTTCCAAGCAATAGTTTAAGTAGGTATATGATTGTACGTCTTCCTTGCCATAAAGGAAATAAAATAATATAGCAAGCTGCAAGAACCAACCAGATCATGAAAACAACAATCAACCCAATAAACGAGTTTCTACTCAATTCATGGTTTGAACCATAAAGACCTAAAGGCAATATCACATAACATCCAAGAAGAACAAAAATATTAATGTATAATGACCATCTAGACTGCCTTTTTAATACTTTTTTCTGTTGATCAGTTATAATCAATGCTTTTAATTCATCCTCATCATGATCATCTGCTAACGTTATCTTGTTGAACTTATCAAAATCAAACGGTTCATCATCAGGTTTTAAATAACTCAAAATCACAAAATAAATAATTGGAGAAAAAAGAGCTACAGAATTACCAATCATTGCAGGTTCACCTAAAACAAGTGTAGTTTTATTAACAATATGACCACCATAGGCATATGCACCAGCAACCCAAGAAACAACAGCAGTAACCGTACCCAATGGGGCACCTATAACCAGAGCAGTTTTACTCATTTTTGGCCAAAACATAGTTAATCCACAAGCACTCACACCAGGTGAAACAATAATACCTGTAAAGCTTAATAACCAACCAGCAGTTACACCAATATAGTTGAAAACCGTTGCTAGAACAGCCATAAACAATCCAAATCCTAACACAGCTAAATGTGCAACCCTAATCAATTGTTTACCTTCAGCTTTAGGATTTACATAAATTCTATAGACATCATATGTTAAGATTGAGGAAAATGCAATCAACTCAGCGGAAGCAGCTGAAGTAACTGACATGAAAATCATGACCAATCCAGCTGCTGCACCACTAGATCCAAATATAGCAGCTAAACCATATATAACAGGTAAGGCAGAATCAACTTCTTCAGCAGTTAATGGATTCGGATAAGTAATAGAAGCTGGATTATTTAAAAGTGCTCTACATGCTAACCCGGCAGAAGCTCCAAGGCAAGCAGGAATAACGTACCAGGCAATCGCACCCGCTAAATAGCCCCTAAAAACTTCTAAACCCGATGCAAGGGCTCTTTGTGAAAAACCTGGATCATTGTAAACATACGAAATACCACCCAATGAAACTGACCATGTCAATAACATCATGTCTCTATTTTTGAAGGAAAGATAGCTTTGGCCAGTAGTACTTGGAAAAGTTTCTTGGACTTCTTGTAACAAATCATACATTTTTCCTGGAGAACCAATTAAATCTGATGTACAGTACGTTCTATAAACTGCCACTATAATAATTCCATAAATTATAACTGTATGAATCCAATCAGAAATGAAAGTAGCTTTCAATCCACCTAAAGCAGTATATACAATCACCCCAATAGGTAACAAAAAGCTAGCTGCAACAGTAGACATTCCTGTTGTAGCAGCAAACCCTTGAGATCCACCAAGTAATAATAATGATGACACTAAAATATTAGTTGCAGCACAAAATAATAAAAAAGTCCAATGTCCAGCCTTACCATATCTAATATGAAAACATTCAGTGACTGTATGAGCTGAAGGTGCTCTAAGCTTGAGCTGAATTGCCAATGCAACAAATAAAGTAATTTGTAAAACACCACCAATACCATACATGAAGCTTCCCATGATACCGTAACTATAAGACCATGTTCCAGAAGCAAGCAAAGTTGCAGGCCAAGTCCAGGCAGAGACAGTAGATGAAGATATTAAGCCAGAACCAACATTTCTTGAAGCTGTTGTAAATCTTTCTGAATTTTGAGTTTGTCCTAAATATCGTGAGAGAACTCTTGTGATGATAGCAATTATTATAGCAAAGGCTGCTCCTATCCCCAAAATAAAACCGTAACCATATGCTTGACTTAAAATTGGTTGAGTTGCCATTATTAAGTTTACAGCTTCAAGTTTATAGTGTATTTGTGGGTTTGGTCGTTGTTTCTACATCTAAAGCTTTTTTTGGAAAAGTGTTCCATTTTATATCTCATGTGATTTGATGTGGTTTCAAGTGATGAAAATCGTAAAGCAATCATTTTTAATGCCACCATTTTATAAAAGGTTCAATATTCACCACAACCACAATAAGCAGGAAAACTAAATCCAGGAAGAAAATTTGAGTTTCAATTAGAAAACTAGTTAGTGTGGCAGATAACATGTACAATTGCATGATATTTTAAAGTTTCCAGAATACAGGATGGAGTGCTTCATTCAAATGCCCGACACTTGAATGAAAATACAAATGTTATATTTATCTGCAATTGAAAATCTTCTAAATGGGCTCTGTTTTTATCATTTTTGTTAATAGAACCGAACCAAGAACACCTTCAAGTAAATATTTTATGTCATTAAACAAAGTTACTCGCTTAAGATAACAGTGAACAAGCAACCACCACAATTTCCTCATTGAGGATCCAATGTTGAAAATAACTAGTACATAAAGGAGTTAAGTATATGTACTAGTCTATGCTTAACAAATTGAACAATCTTTATTTCAATAGTGAAGCCACAGGAATTTTTCATGAGAAGATCACGTGGAATCAAACGGGATGAACACGAATTAGGTGATAATGAAGAAGAGATCGTCAAGATCGATCAGTCAAAATTGTATTTATAAAACTTTTCAGTCAATTCGTTAATGAAGCCGCTCAA
This sequence comes from Ambrosiozyma oregonensis (nom. inval.), assembly GCA_003706315.3. Classification (NCBI taxonomy): domain Eukaryota; kingdom Fungi; phylum Ascomycota; class Pichiomycetes; order Pichiales; family Pichiaceae; genus Ambrosiozyma; species Ambrosiozyma oregonensis (nom. inval.). Next base: position 3,639 of record PPKY03000086.1, read on the forward strand.
TACTTGGAGCTTAACAAGACTAAACATACAAATATTTTAGTGATTCAATGCCATCTCTTCCCTACTTTCCTAAATTATCCTTGAATCTTTTACTACTAAGAATAAATCAAAAATAAATCAGGCCTTGATTTATTGCTTATATGCCTATTTAATCAGAAAAAATAGTTTTAGATTAAGAAACTGTTGTGGTGAAGTATTGGCTTAGTAGTAAACTTTGTGAACTTACGAATTCTGCAAAAAGTATCACATAAACCTGGTATCTGCTATTCCGGGATAAAATACTTTACAGTAGAATATGTAATATATAGGTCTGATCATGCAAATATTATGAAGATAGAAGGTGATTATGAAGACACAAGTTGTTAAAAATAACGATAAAAACCTATATGTTTTTACTCAATTTAACAACTAAAAAACTATAACTGAAACTCTGCGATCAAAAGATCCAAAAAATTTGCTTTGATAATTCAATCCACAATGACTTTCTAGTGGGAGTTGTTATAGAATCACCTCAAAAAGATAATACAAAGAAAAAAATAAACAAAATAATTCAAAGACAACTTAACATAGAAAGAAAGGAATATTATCTGGCTCTCTTTGTGAAAACAAAAAGAAAAGAAAACTTACAACACAATGATTGAAAGAGCAACAAATAGTAAAGTTAAAAAACTGAAATTTGTTTCTATTGAAGCAGAATTTTCAAAACTGGAAATAGAAGACAAGGAATATGTTGGAGTAATGCTTTCGGAGAAAGAGGAAAGAAAAGAGGAAATTCTTGTTGTAGGAGATTTAAAAGAATTAGGGAAATTTTCCGTAATGTTATTTAGTTCGAAACTACTCACCAGTGATTTCTTCAGATGATTTATACTATAACTATCAATATTAAATTGTAAAGAGTCAGTTAGAAGAGACGAATGTGTGATATTGATAGTGCTTTTGCATGTTGACTCACATTCATTATTGATATCTGATACATTCTCTTCTTGAGTAGCTTTATGATACATATTGGTAGTTTCTATAGCTTCAGACATTAAATTCGAATATTTTGGATAATCAGTTATAAGATTAGTTTGAGTTGGGGCTTCTTTGATTCGTTCCAAACTGCTATTTGTGGTTTCAGAATTTAGCAAAATTGCACTAACCGATGATGATGATATGATACTTTTTGTTGACCATACAACGCCATAAGGAGTATCTGAAGACATTGTTTTAGTATTAGATCCAGTTCTTTGAATAATACTTGAAGCTGATCCGCCAGTTAAGCTATTTAAAGAAGTTTTAGAAGACGTCAAAAGGGTAATCCTGCTAGTGGAGCAATTGGTGTAACCTATATAATTTGTTTTCATGTGAATATTACTATTAGCATTAATTTTAGAAGTGGTATAAAGGTGGGAATGAGAGTAAAATCCTGTCTTTGATAGTTTCGATGGTTGAGAGGATTCATAAAAGTGAGATGGAGAGGAGAGAGATTCTGAATTCAAAGAAGTCTCTGAAGTTTGAAACGAAGAAGAGGAAAAATAAGAGTAGGATCTTGTGAAAACATTAGGTGAAGAGGATGGTAATGTTGAAATAGGTAAACTTGAATTCAAAGAAGAGTAGGATCTTGTGGAAACACCAGATGAAGAGGCTGGAGATACTGTAACAGACAAACTTAAATTCAAAGAAGTCTCAGAAGCTTGAAAAAAAGAAGTAGAGAAAGAAGAAAAAGAAGAATAGTTTTTTGGTGAAATATCGGCAAAAGTTATTTTGGCTGTAGGTGTAGTAGTTGATTGATATATCATAGTGAATGGAGCGTCTGTAGTCCATGTATCTGAATAACTTGCAGCAGAAACACCGGAAGGAATGGAATCGCCTGATGAGTCAATATCTTCACAAGTTGAGTCAAGTAATGCTGGTGCTATGCCCACAACCAAATTGTCCCAATCAGTAACAATGTAAGCACTTGCCATAAAGTTATTTCCAAGAGACCATAAAGAGTCATTTGAAGAGCCAATTGCTAGATAACAAGAATCAAGTAAATTCCCATCTAAATCTGTAATTGATGCAACATATTGATTTAACGACACAGTAATATCTAAACCCTGAAAATTAAAAGTAAAATAGTAGTATGGGGTCAAGTTACAATCAATGAGATATTCTCCTAACTGGTCATCGTATACAAATGGGAGGTTTGAAACAATTGAATCAATGACTTTCCTTGGTAGATAAGTTATTGGATTACCTGTATCAAACTGAGCAGGCGCATGCCCACTTCCTATTTCTATTTCTGTACCTTCAGAATAAGTTCCAATTTTTAGAGAGCTCACAGTAACATAAGTATCTGGTATTGGGTCCCCATATGGGTTCAACAAGGGGAGCAATGTTAAGTCACCCTGATATTTACAGTGATCAACTGCACCAAATAAAATATTCGACTGAGCTGTGTTGAATCCATTTAAATAAATCGATGTTGTGAGCTTGTTAATAAATCCTTCATCCTCCAATTGTATCAAAAAATTATCATACCCTTCACCAGTATTAGTCAATAAGGATTCTCCATAAGGAGTACTTATTCCCATGATTCCTATTTTCCCATTATCAACAACTGCAAAATTGGCATCCTTGATAGTAATTCCTGAGAATGATATACTATCTGAGGCATAAATTCCAGTATATGAATCGCCTCCATTATAGCTAATTGAAAAAGAAGTTTTATTTGTTTGATAAGATTTAGAAGCTGTACTATCAAAAGTTCCATAAAGTGGGCAAGCTGAATTATCAGAGTCGCAGTTATAACTGGAACTGGTGACCCAAATATCAGATGATCCAGTGTCAACTTCAAGTATTATTTCTTGATTATTTGATCCAAATTCAAGCTTCGTTATATATACAGGAGATAAATTGGCCAAATTAATCGTACTAATTCCGTCCGAGTCTGTTTCCTCTAAATAATCATCGATAAAATAATTATATTTTGGAGGTAGTGTTCTAGTCATTTTAAGAACAACATATCCATTGGCATCCTTTTCGAAAAACTGAGATGATGGAAATCCTAAGGTTAATTCAAATAGAAAAACCGGTAAACACGATCTTAATTTCATGGTTTAGTAGCGTTTAATTTAATGGAAGTTATCGAATCATTTAGTAATACAATAAGTGTTGCATTTTTGGGAAAGCATTGCAAATATATAATTTATTTGTCCAAGGATATTAATTATATTATTGATTGAAATACTCTAGATCAATTTGGTTGGTAAACACTGTTTCACAAACTTTATCCAATGTAATCGCCCAATTAGGAAATAAATTATTGTTCTAGAAGTGAAATTGGACATTCGAAAATAAACTTCATACTTAGATAATCATTTTTGATTTCTCACTTGAACTATTTCAAAGGAAGAAGATGGGTTTTTAGTTGAGCTTCGTAATTAGTGTCTAGTTTTTACTGAAAAGCAGTATCTTATCCAGTTAAGTTGATCAGTTTCCAGTCAAACTGATCTCATTTTGTTGGAGTAATTCTTATTGTAAAAAACGATATTTATCATTTCGTGTTTTGAACATGTTTACTTTTATTACAATTTCCGTTTTAGGCCTCTTCAATGATTAGTTGTGGTTCGTCGCGTGGATGAGTCAATATCTGATAGCTACTCACTAACCGTTTTCTTCACGAACTCCTTTCCAAAAACGGCAGGGGTTGTTTGTTTTTCTGAAGTATTAAATTGTTGAATTCATTTACTTTTTAGTATTACTTAATAATCTAATATAAAAATATAGATATTAAAATTTTATGGGAGCAGTAAAAGAACTATTAAGGTTAGAAAAAAAAAGAATGACGAATGACCATAAAATTTAGTGGAAAAATATCAATTAAAGAGATCCAAAAAATAAAAAAGACTTAATTTACTAGCTTACAGGATATTATAAAGTTCCCAAAACCAAAGTATTAATAAGAGATATTAGGGAAACAAACAATATATATCCAATTGAAGGGATACTAGAAGCAGAATTCTCAATTAAGATATCTTCTCTTTTATGAAGTGCTGATGGATCTATTGACGAATTGGTACAAGTTTGCGATTGCAAATTTGTTGATGAAGCTGTTAAAGTATCTGTTGATTTGGATCTAACTGGTAAAGTAAATGTTGTTGATTTCCTTATTGGCAAGTTAGATGCAATAGCCTCAACAGTATTAAGGGGATTAATTGTAGTCATTTTGTTGAACAATTTCCAAGTATTATAATAGCTGCAAACCTTCGTGGCAGAAGGGATTTCAGATTGAATTGCTTCAATATCTTCATCAGTTGAAGTTAAATCAGCTGGAGCCATTGCAACGACATTTGAGTCTAAGTCAATGACGGTGTAAACGCTATCTAAAAATGCATCTCCCAATGTAAATGTATTGTCACCTGAGGTTGTAATGCCTAAGGCACAATAGTTTTCATATTCCCCTGTCAAATCATCTAACACAACAATAGCAAATGAATCTAAAGGAATTGAAATAACTGAACCTTGAAATCCAAAGCTTAAGTAATAGTCATAGAATTTCTGACATTCCATTGCATAACCACCTAATGCCATTGTATATTGTAAAGGAAGCTGAGATATTAATGTCTTTAGTATTTCATTAGGAAATATAGAAAGAGTTGTTCCTGTATCTAATGAAGTCAATGCTTTACCTGATGCAATTTCTATTTGGGTACTGTTACCATAACTTCCTAAAGAAACGGAAGTCAAAGTAACTTGAACACTTGGTGGACTAGGATAGAACAATGAAACAGGAAAGTAATAGAATCTATTAACAATAGGAATTTGTGATAGTATACCGGTGTATTTACTATGGTCAATGCCACCAAATAAAATAGCGGCTCCCTGAGTGAAAAAATCAGTTAAATAAACTGAATAAGTTTTCTTACTAATTAATCCCAAAGATTTCATTTTTTCTGGTAAGTTTTGATATATATATCCATAAATTCCTTTGAAAGTGCTTTCACCACGTCTATAACCTATACCTAAAATACCCCAATCATTTGTAGACTCATCAACAACAGCAAATGTTAAGTTGCTGATTTCAACTCCTTGTATGTTCACGTTATCGTATCCAAAAGTACCTTTTGCAATGGATCCATCCCCATAAGAAAGTAAAAATGAGCTCTTATTGTTAACAAATGTATTGGATTTTGTTGAATCAAATGTACCAAGATTAGAACAATCAGACGTGCTTTTAGCATTAGTACTGCTAAATGTAGCTGTTAATGACCCATCATAATAAGAAAATGGATCTCCTGTGGCAACCCATCCCCAGTCATCAATTCTGTCCTCAATATCATAAATAATTAACCTTTTATCAACAGTGGGAATGTTTGTATATTCACGTTTTTGAGAAACCACAGAATTTGAGCAAATTGGGTTATTTGGAGCCACTACCCAAGTATCGGAAGAACCTGTATCAACGGCCAAGCTTACATTTTGATTATTCGACCCAATAGACAGTTCAGCATAAAATAGAGTACGTTCATTAACCAAATCAGCCTTATATGTGCCATCAGAAGTTGTTCGTTTAATAAGAAAAGGTGGTGAATTAGTTTCATACTCTTTAAAAGGGGACCCTCTTTTTTTGACGGCATTGAGCTTCAAGTAGCCGGCTGTTTTCTGGTCGTTGAATGGCTTCTCAGTATTGGCTAGTGCACAATACAACAAGTTGAAAACAATTGCCTTGATGATTAATTTGAATGTAATCTTCATAGTAAAAAAATCAGTATTCAAAAAAATTAGAAGCTGATGAGTAAATATCATATAGAGAAACATAATGATTGCGTTAGACTACTAAAGAGCAACAAGGCTCTCATTTAAATATTACTATCATATATTTTAAGTTTCAAAAAATGTTACCTAGAATAAATAATTCTTGCATAACTTAAACCATGCATAATGGTTTATCAAATGATGCAAATATGAATGGTCTGATATCTAGGAAATCGGATTTCTTGTCATCGAGTTCTCACTGATTTTAAACTCTCTTTTTTGTGGTTTTGAAAATCGAACATTTTAGATAAGAAATTTTTTTACAGTCAAATATTAATAACCTTTAAAACTGTGTAAATTTATAACTCAACTATTATATATTTGTTGTTTTCAATTTTCAAGCTCGAACCAACCATAGAAAATCAGTTTTTGAGGAGTGCTTTTTTCGACGATCTTTTATTTGTCTGTTTCAGATGTTGAAACAGTAATATTAAATGATTCCATTTGAATAATACAAGGTGTATCTGCTTACCATTCAATCCTAACTACTTACATATATGTTATTTTCCACCTAAATACTGGTTTCAATAACGTCCATAGAAGCCCCAAATAGGAAATCGATGCACCTAGCCTTAAACCTCCCCTGGTCAATACTTACTTATCACTTACCAACATGTTTAAATTTTTTTTTTAAAATAATACACCCACTGCTATAACCTGTTTGGAATGCTTTAGAGTGAAAATATCCAAGTAGTCTTGTGCTGTTTTCTTTTCTTTGAATAAATGTGGATAGCTGATAACTGAATCAACTATTGTCTAGCCCAAATAGCATCCCACCCGTGCACCATATATGATAGATCGACAAGCCGCAGCGGGGGACATCGCGTTCGCCATATGACCTTGTTTTTCTGAAGTCACCAACCTGTCTGGACATCTTCTAAAAAACATCCAGATCAGTGTCTCAAGCCACCCCCTAGTAATAGGTATTAAAACAAATGAAGAAAACAAATCCTGTTTTATCTAATTCCAAAAAGGTTACAAAAAAACCAAGGTCAATACCAGCCACAAGACCATGTGATGGGTGTGCAATACGAAGAGTTCGTTGTGATTTATCCATAGTGACTACTGGAAAGTGTACGAACTGTACAAATCATAACATAGAATGTACGAATGTCAGGCTTCGTCATAAGTCAGGACCAAAGAATTTGAAACAAAAGACTAGAGATCAGATAATGAATGTTATCAATAGTTCTCAAGACCATATTCTCTTTCAGCAACATCTTCAGCAACAGCAACAGCAACAGCAACATCAATACCAACAGTTTCAGCAGAGCCATCCTATTGGTATATTCAATACAACATTTTTACAGTCTCATCAAACTCCACAAATAATTACTAGTAATATTCGCTTGGAAAAAATTTTACCGTATTTACAGGTTTATCAATCCTGGTATTATGGTATTTGGCCAGTTGTTACCATTTCTGAATTAATGGCACAGGTGAGGGATGACTGTTTGGAAACTCCAATGATTGATGGAAAAGTTATTTTAACCAAAAAAAATGCTCCAACATACGCTCTCTGCAGTTCCATTTGTGCAGCCATCGGAAGACAGATGATTCATTTGAGATCGTCTCATGAGACCATAGGCGTTCATAATACAGTTCCTGTCGAAGAATATGCAAATGATGCAAAAAGAATACTGTATCTATTTGATATTGGCCCAACTGTTGAAATGTTGTTGATTACCTTTTTTTTAAGTGTTTATTATATCTTTTTGCTAGACCATGAAAACATAAGTATTATGTATCTCCGCCAAGGCATTACAATTGCTCATTTATTAGGAATGCATGATCCCAATATACTTAGAAAGAAAGAACCCATTATAGCTCATAGATATAAGAAAATCTTTTATTTGTTACTTATTACTGAAAGATATACTTGTTTAGAAAATAACCTTCCTATAATACTTGAACCCAGTATTCCATTACCGAAATTAAATGAAGACCCATTTCCAGAGTTGTTAGTTGGGTTTACAGAACTCCTTCAAATTTTTTCTGCTCCCGATGTTCCATTTTTTCAAGAGATGGTGAGCCAAATTTCACGTAAGAAAAAATTTTCCGAAAATACAGAAGGCGAGTTTGATACACCAAAAAAGAATTCAATGATTCTTTTGGATATATTGGGAAATCATTCAACTGATTGGAAAAGAAAATGGATATACCAATTACAAGACAAGTTAAAACCAAAAGATGACAAGGGAAGTCAAGCTGTCACTGTTACCCAAAAACTAAATGTTGTATTATCACAATCTTGGTTCCAAGCATTAGGATGGCAAGTTGCATCTGAAAATTATTTATTAAGTGAGTCAGATAATTGCTTTAGTCCTATGTTCCCACTGGAAATAGCTAAGTCATATTTGAAACTAACCACAAATTATCCTGATTTTGCATATGAAGCGAATGGCCCTGGTGTTTCTTTGAAACTCTTAGATATTGCTGATTGCTTGAACTCTTTTATTAAGATGGCGACAACTATTCCACCTTCTTCAAATATATCCTTTTCCAACAGAGTCGAATTTGAAATTGTTAATTCTGCTTACGATCAATTAAATACTATTTTTAATAAGGTTATCAAATTCAAAGACGATATTTCGTTACCTAAACGAATGTATCAAACCATGAGTACCACCCTTGAAAACCGGAAATTAGATATGGATTTGGTTAATTTGTTAGGATTTTCCACTCGAAATTCTTCAGTCCCACAGTTGACCTACGATACTCATCAACTACGAGAAGTAACTGACGAAAGTGATTGTAACTCGAACTCGAATAATCAACCGGAATTAGTTAATAGTAATGAGGCATTGGAATTTAATTTTTTAGGAGTTCATCAAGTTTTTGATGGGGCTCCTCGGTATAGATCTTGGACCCCAAATTCATAAATATTTTCATATAAACAATTTGTAACTTATATTTGGCATACACTTTTTTTTGCTTTTCTTTTGCTGTTTTTATAATAGTTCAGCTTTTCGTTACATATTAGTTAGATTTAATTACTTCTTTTCTAGTTCTATTTTTCGTGTAGCTCAATTTATTTAAAAATACTTCATCAAACAGAATCAAATTCAGTTTGCATCTTTTCCCTGGAACCGAATTTGATATTTTGCAATGAATTAATGATAATAAGCCAAATAAAAATAAATAAATCTTTTAGAGTATACAGAAATGAAAGTTATTTTAAAGGTAAGAAGACAAACTAGGTAGAAAACAAGAGGAAACAGAAATCACGGAAAATTCAAAAAGGATCATCATTTGAGTCACGTATTTAAACAGAAAGCCGTAACCCTATATGATAAATAGAAAAGAAAAATTAGGTAAAACCAGTAATTTTTTTAAAAACACAAAACAAATTGGGAAAGCAAAATTTAGTAACTAAGTGAAATTTTTGGAATTCATTAAAGAAATAAAACTGAGTAGCTTAATTACTTCATAATAATCTAAACTTGAGATTCTTTACTGGTTGCAAAAGATTCGACTTCAACTTCTTTATTAGCGGCAACCATCTTCTTGATACGGTCATCCCCAGCTTTTTCTAAAAACTCTTGGGTATTGAAAGCTTCAACTTCAGTTGATTTGAATTTTCTGGCTGAAACACCTTTAGTGAATAATTTATCTAATTCAGCAAATGTCTTACCTTCAGTTTCCGGCAAGTCAAACCAAGCCCAAACTGAAC
>PPKY03000087.1:0-13037 GCA_003706315.3 Ambrosiozyma oregonensis (nom. inval.)
TACTAAAGGAGTAAATATCCATGGTTGAAAACAACGGTTACATTCTAGTTCTCAAGATACCATATCAATAGAAGGTATATGCCCCCCGTTGTTGGATAAATAATTGACGGAGATTTATCTCTCTTACTCCGACAACCTTAGATATGAGGTAATAATTTGTTAATTCAATTTCTTCCTTGATTCCACTCAAGATTTGTAAAAACTCAAGATAAGCTTGTAAAAATTCAATATAAGCTTATACAAACTATGTAAGCTATATATAAGACTCAAATAAAACTTTAATTAAGATAAATGAACGAGTTCATTTACGTGAAACTTTTCTGAAACTTCATGGACAACTCAAACTATACCCAACCCTGATATAAAAAGACTGAACATCGATCTAACCTTGATAAAACAGAACTTAAACAGAGAACTAAAGGATAAGACATTTTATAAGACTTATATTTAAAAACTTAAATAAGATACTGAATTACATTACAAGACTTCTAGAATACGCTCTAGAATAGATAAGTATCCAGATCAAGATTTACTAGTATACAAAAGACTCAAGGTTAGACAGATTCGTTAAAGAAAAAGTCTTCATTATTATCAAATTTAAATTTATGCTATAGACAAAAACAGCTAACTGCGCCACAATCAGGATTTATTGTCATTACCGTAATTTACCATTTCTCCTTACCTCCTCCAAACGTTTATCTATCAGTTTTTAAACTTTGAATTTTCATGTTTTTTAAGTTTTTCTAATTTTCATTTTTAGATCAACCACACTTTTTGAACGCTGAGAATAGTCAACATTTTACAACATGGAGAGTTAAGAACATTCACCGTTAGAAAATGATATTTGAACTAATGGGTATTATTAGTGTTGTTATTCACTTTCACAATGATACAGTAAAAAGATAATTATTTAGCTATCTTTTGTTTATAGGTTTATAGTATCATTACTTAAGTAAAAATTTGTAAAAAAAAAAGCCCAGGAATGAAGTTTGACTCCGGTAATTATAGAGCCTTGTTGATCTTGGAGAGTAAAAAATCCTTTCTGTTATCCAAGCATTATCTCCCCCCCCCATTTCATCTTATCCCAATACTTCTGGTTTCCTCTCTGATCTCTTATAGAAAACCTTTATTATTTACAAGATTAAAATAATGCAATACACAAAGCGGAGTGCCAGTTGGGAAATTGTTTAATATTAATTTATGTAATTTGAGAATTTGGGTACCCGCCATACAATGCGCCACATGTTTATTTATTTGATCCCTTTTGATTTCAAGAAGCTTCAACAAACAAGATGAAGTTTCAAAGTTTAACATGAACATAGAACATGAATGTATAATATGATATTGATGTTAAGAGGAGAATAACTGAGACTGGTGAAAGCAATCTGAAGATTGGAAAAGCTTTTAAAACTCTTCATTTAAATAACGAATATAAGTGCCTATTAAAAGAGAAGTAGTTTATAATCATCACCAGAAATCAATGAAATCACGATAGATTTACACATTAATCTGATCTCCTCATGATAAATCTACCATTCTTATCGTAAGTCTTTGAAATTGCCGAAAACGCTGTCCCAGTTTGAAATCCAAATGAAAATTTTTATCTGCCGCACTCGCACGACGCTGTTTTTTTAATTTTTTGAGCCCTTCGAAGAGATATCTGTTGATAGTTTTGTTGATTTGAACCTTTCTACGCCTGTCGTCAGACTATCCCTTTCTTGTACATTCCTTCCTTGCACTACACCCTGTTAAACATAGTCTTTTTGATTGAGAAATAAATCTGCTTCATAGAGTAGCGTTTTGTTTTCATTTGTATTATTATTTAAAAACAAATAGCATTTTTTGGTTGAGAAAAATTCATCTTATATATAGGCGATCAACCCCCCCCCCCCCAAAAAAAAAAAAACAAAACAAAAGAATATTTAGCATAAATTAGCATATCCAACTTATCTACAATAGTCTCAAGTGTTTGTAGAAACTTTATAATATAAATTAAATAAACAAGAGGAAAATAAAACAGTAGGAATTCAAGATGGATGCACAAATTCAACAAGCAGTGGAAATAGCATCAAGTGCCACCAATGATCAAAATCTCAAAGAACAAGCATTGGGATTCATTAATCAAATCAAAACTGCAGAAGATGGATGGACACATTGTGTGAATTTATTGAACAATAATGAGTCAATATCTCCTAATGTGAAATTTTTTGTTTTTCAAGTGTTAAATGATAGATTACCTTCATTATCAAACGACCAAAAAATTACTTTAAAAGACTATTTATTTGGATATTTAAGCAAGCTTGTCAGTAAAGACCAAGTGGAGCCTGCTTATTTAAGAAATGCTTTGGCAAAGACATTTGGATCCGTATTTGTTAATTGTACGTTAACATGCTATTCAACATTGATCAAAGACTTGTTATCATTGGCAAAACCATTGAATTCAAATACTTTCAATGATATAGGAATAGATTATTATCTGAGGACACTGTTGGTGATTCACCAAGAAATTGGAGAACAAATGATTATTAGAGATAAAGAAAGAGCAGAGAGAGACAATTTGCTAAAGGATGCCATTAGAGAAAATGATATGATTTCAATGGCTAATATATGGAAGCAAGTACTACAACATTACACAAACACTCAGTCTAAGTTAGGAGGTGATATCATTAACTCAACAATTCAATGTATTGGATCTTATGTCTCGTGGATCGAAATCAATTTAATTTTAGACCAAGAGTATTTAACCATGTTATATCAATTTTTAGGTGATTCTCAAGATTATCAACTAAGAGTTGTAACATCAAATACTTTCAATGAAATCTTACATAAAAAAATGCCACCTGTTAAGAAATTAGAGTTAATCAATTTTTTAAACTTAGGTTATGTGTTTTCACAAATGGGAGTAAAGTCAAAGAATTTACATTTTGAAGTTTCTGTTGCGTTTGCTAAATTGGTTAATAAGATTGGTTGCGAATTAGTGTCAATTTTAGATTTAAGTTCAAACCAAGATTTATCTAATCCAGATTTTAGAAATGCCGCAACTTCAAAAATTTTGGAATTACTGCCAATGATTTTTGATTTCTTAGAAAATGAATATGACGAAATTTCATTAGATATTTTTCCATCTATTGCAGATTTCTTATTATTTTTGAAGAAAAATATAACCAATGAGGACATAGATTTCTCTTCCATCAGTAATGATCAAATTATAACTACCATGTTGAAAAAAATCATTATGAAGATGAAGTATGATGAAGATGATGATGGGGATGACGACGAAACAATTGAGCAATTCACTGACATTAGAAATAGATTAAAAACTTTTCAAGATTCAATCATGATTATTAATGAAGAATTAGCATTGGATGTTATGATTGGGTGTATCAATGAATCATTATTCAATCCTAATGGTTCGAATGGTGATTGGAGAACTATCGAAGTTGGTTTATATCAACTAACTCATTATAGTGAAGTTCTAAGAAACAATATTATGAATCTACCTAAAACCATGATCAACAACTCCAGACCTTATTTTGTTTTCAATGAGATGTTATGTAAAGTTATAGATAGTTCAACTTCAATTTTAATTAGCCATCCATTAATTCAATTGCTATTTTTTGAATTAGTTTTAAAACATTATACATTTTTTAATAATTCAAATATTCAAGTTGAAGGAATTGATAAGAATGAAATTTTGTTGAAGGTTTTGAAGATTTTTGTTTCCAATTTTGGAGTTTTCAGTGATAATGAAAAAGTCAAATATAGATCATGGTATCTATTTTATAGATTTATCAAGTATACCAAACCTCGTGTCGATGATTTCATTATTAAAGAATTGATTAGTAATTTGTTACCATTACTTATTTTCAACTTTGAAAATATTAATGTAAAACAACAACAATTAACAAACTATATTGATTTAACATCAATTGAAGAAGACTCTGGATTTGAATATCAATTATTTTTATTTGAAGCGATAGGATTGTTGATTACATTAATTAATAAATCAGAAGAAAAAATAGCAATGTTCGAATCGGTTTTACAACCATTATTTGCAAGTCTTGAAAAATGTATCAATAGTTTGACAAATTTAAATTTAAACATAGTTATACAAGTTCATCATTCAATGCAATCTGTTGGTACCATATTAAAAGGATTTGAAAATTTACCAGTTATTGAATTTGACGAAAAATTTGTTTCTTTATTACAACAAGTTTCACAAGTTGTTTTAATAACGTTGGAAAATTTTATTGATTTTAATATTGTTAGAGAAGCAGCAGAATTTTGTATTGTTAGACTCTTCATTTTATTGACCAAATTACCAACTCAAGAAATTACTAGAGATTTATTATCTAAATTTATTTCAATTATGATGATTAATTTTGATAAAGCTAAAATGCCAGAAATTACTAATTTTTTGAAATTCATTACACAAGTGTTCCATAATTGTAAAAATTCAGAGAGTATTTATAGTATGTTGAATTCATTAATTTCACCATTAATTGGGAAAGTTTTAGGAAGAATTGAATTAGAAACTAATAATGCAAGTGATGATTTTACTAAAGTTGAGATTTTAGATTTACAGAAATCATTAATAACATTATTAATTGGTATTTCTAATGATCATTTGAATTCATTATGGCTAACTAATGAAAATAAAGAAACCTTAAGTTCGGTTATCAATTTAATGTTCAGTTATATTTATACTTATCATCAACAACAACAAGCTATTGATTTAAGTTTGGTTAAAGTTTCAATTGGTGAATTGAATGCATTAGTTCAAGGTATTGGTTCAGGAAAAGTGATTGACCCTTTAGATGCTTTTAAGAATGATAATAATGTTTTTGAACAAGTAGATTCATTATTAATTAATAATGTTATCATGATTTCATTAGAATTATGTTTTAAATGTAATCCAGCTATGTTAAAGGATCCACAATTTAGAAGTTGTGTTTTTTTGGAAGTTGCAAGATTATTAAAGGTTATTGCATACATTGGTTATGAACTACCTGAAGGTAACAATGGTGTCTTGAAACAAAAAGGTAGTAATGGTAATGGTAATAAAGTTGGAGGAACACCTAATATTGCAGATTTAAAATTTAATGAGATGATGTGTGGAGCAATATCTAATGCTCTAGTCAATAACCTTGGGTTCCCATCAGAATTGAGTAGAGAATTTGTGGAGCAATTAATCAAGAGTGTGGATAGACATTTTCTAAAGTACTTGATGGGACTTGTTGAGAAATATAAGCAGTAATAACATTTTAAGTATGTATGTATATATGTTTATATGTTTAAAATAAAATTATAAATAATAAATGATAAATAATAATTGATAAAACAGCTCTTATCGCTTTTCACTATCTGGCATTTTGCATATACACGACCCGCTGTTGATTTCGCTGCAAAAGTAGCTGAACAAGTAGAAAAGAGATATCCCTTTGGGTAGTCGTCAGAGCTTTAACTGGGTTGGTCACAGTTACTATTACAAACAAACAGCCTCTTGATACCCATCGATGAACTTAGTCGAGTCTTTGGAACACGACCAGGTGACATCTACAAATATGGAGAACCGGATTCCTTCTTCTTCATCCACCTCAACCAACCCTCCCGCCTCAACAGCTGTTTCACCATCTCCTGAAGTGTTCATAAATAACGATTCTGATTCTACTTCTACCATTATTCCTGAATCTTCAGAAGATCATTTTGAAAAACCAAAGCTTCATACTTCTTCCTTGGATCCAGATAGCCATTCATTCACTAACACGGGATCTTCTAAATTGAAACGGGCAAATAGCAGTAGTTCAACCTTTGAAGATAGAGAAAAAGTCAGATCAAGACTAATGAATTTTGGCAATTTTTTCAACAAAGACAATAATATTAATAACTCTATTAACTCTGGAAATATAGAAGGACAACTTAGAATATCTAGAAAATATTCAATCCCACAGAAAGTGACAATGTCATCATCATCGGGTTTATCAAAAATTTCAAACGGAACAGTGTCACCTTTTGATCCAACTTCAACGTACTTTCTTAAACATAAATCGCTAAAGGTTTCGAATAGTTTGGATTGCAGATTGATTACAACAGAGGAAGCATGCCATTTTTTAATAAATCACTACACATCAGAATTACCTGAAGTTGAAACTATGTTCCCTTGGCTTCATGGTGTTCACAAGAATAACTTAGCTCAAATAAGGTTTCTGTCAAATTTAACATATGGATCTAGTAATTTAATTACTGATCAAGATAGTGACGAGGAAATATCAACTGCAACCCAAACACCTGCAGATGTTAGAAATTTGATGATTGTAAGATCGAGTAATACTAATGGAGAAGTGTCATCAGCCTATGAAAGCATTATCACTGAAACTGTTGGTTTAGTCAAAGGTACAGTTTCTTCTGATGATATACTTGTTTCTGCTAATGGAATTCGTAATTTGAGTCTTTATTTATCCAATACTTTAGACCCTTCAGTTTTAGAGCAATTTTCATTAGAGTCAGTCTTAAGAGATTGCTATATTGCAAAGGTGTTACCTGTTTTCAAAGATATGGACCCTCAATTTGGTGTCTCTCTAAGAAATTTTCACATTCAAGTTTCAAAAATCAGTAATATTTCAGACATTGTGATATATTGCTTCAATGACGATCACCCTGAATGCATGCATGTTGAAAATGATTCTGAATTGATTGGCAAGAATTGTAAATGTGTTTCACTAGCTAGATTAATTCATATTGCTCAATTACAGTATACAATAGAGCACCCAGAAGTTGCTCCTCAAAACAATGATTTATCTTTAAAGTTTCCTAAAAATGAAAAACTTTATAATACTTTTGTTGTTGAAGACGCAAATATCAATCTATTTTCAAAATTCAATTTGCTAGCTATTCCAATATTATCCCCCGACTCATCAATTAAATCACCAGGAAGCTTATGCTCAGAATATGATTTAAATGTTTTTAATAATTGGGATTGTAACTATTTATATAGAGAGAAATTAGAAATTTCAAAAATGTCATCTGCAACTCCAGTTGTATCAAATGTGTGGTTTGGTAATACAACAGATTTCGAATGTTTACAAATTCAGTTGAATGAAAATAATAATGAATATACACCATCGTCTGAGTTAACATCACAGATATCTTTTAATCCTCCTTTACACTGCGATCCAAATAATTCAGTCGTTACACTGACTAAAGAAGATTTCGTCAATAAAGAACCTAAACAAATGGATTCCAGGTTAATCACTTTTCCTAAATCAAATTGGAAAATTTTTATTCACTGTGTTGAAGGGGTTCGCTTCCCCACATTAGCCGAATTGTCTTCATTGTTTGACAATTCCGATGAATTGAGTCAAATATATCTGGAGCTGCCTCCTTCAGGTTCTGTTTGTATATCTGATATGTCCGAAGAAGATATACTTTCAGTTGTTAACGTTTGTAAATTATGCTTTTATAAGTGTAGTGAAGAAAGAACTGGGTTGTTCTATTGTTCTGATGGTTACACTGAAACGGCACTGTTGGGGTTATGCTTTATAATGTATGCTGAAAAATTGACCTTAGATCTTGCTATTGTCAAATTACATGTTACTTATGGAAGACCTTTCTTTATTTTCAAATCTGACTATGCTTTGTTACAACAGTTGGAAGGAATTATGAATCATTATTCTCCATTAAATCTTGGTGTTAGTGATAAATTTGAACTTGAAACTGACTCATTTCACATTAAAACAGTTTTACTCACTCCAAAATCTGTTTCTTCAGCAACACTCCCTAGAAATTTCCAAATGACACCTGGAAATCCTACATCAAACTCTGATGGTAGCGAATCATTTGTTACACCGACTGGTCATCATATTATTCAATTACGAGAAGGTGCTACTCATATTGCTGAAGAAGTTATTCCTGATATTGCATCTTCTGAACCAATGCATCACAATACTTCTGACTGTTGTAAAGAGGTTCACGGTTCTCTCCCTTCAAGGATTTTACCTCATCTATACTTAGGATCATTGAATCATGCAACTTCCTTACCATTGATGAAAGCATTAGGCATTAATTATATTGTTAGTGTTGGAGAAAGAATTTCATGGGTTGATGAACTTAATTGTGATTTATCAACCACTGAATCAGGATGTGAGATTTTATCTATAGAACCAAATCAATGCACTTCGACTGGTGATAAATGTGATATTTTAGAAGTGATGAGAATCAGTAACATTAATGATGATGGTGTTGGTACTTTAACAACAACTATCAACGATGCATTGCAATTTATTGATAGATGCTATGGTAATGGTGGTAAAATTTTGGTTCACTGTCAAGTTGGTGTTTCTAGATCTGCAACGGTTTGTATTGCAGAAGTTATGAAAAGATTAAATATCACGTTACCAAGAGCTTATTTATTTGTCAGAGTTCGTAGATTGAATGTTATTATCCAACCTAACTTGAAACTCATGTATGAGTTGTTCAAATGGGAAGAATCATTTGTTAAGACTAAAATACAGGAAAGTCGAACCCCACAGAATATTAACCCAAGACGGTTATCACTAACACCTACAACAAATAGAACCAGTAGTTCAAGCTCAGCACAATCTACAAGTGAGTCAAGTTTGTTTTCGTTAACAACAAGTCAAAGATCTTCAGTTTCAACAACAACATTTGGTTCATCTTCAAGCTTCAGAGATTCTCGTAATAGTTTCAACACAAAAACTAGAAATTATACTTACAATAGACAAAGTATTATTGATGCCGGCTCTGTTGTGGAAGAAGATGATGAAGAACAAGACCCTGAAGTAATTGACGATGTCTTCATTAATTCAGATTCATCAGATTCAGAATCAACTCCAAGTGCATTACTCCCTTCTTCAGAAGGGAACTCAGGAAGTATTAATACCTCTATTCCTACTACTAATTTTAAAAACATTTCTTTTGCTAGTCCTACATCAGCTGATAATAATACTTCGATTGCAACGCAAATAATGATGAACAATCAGAGTTATCCCTTTGGAAACCCCGAAGATGCCACAGTCAGTCCAAAGTCATCAGTCGACTTAACTTTACCAAGTGGAATTATAAAAAGTAATGCCAGGGGATTCCTTAGAGAAGTTGATTGGAGTATTTTATGCAGAGAAATTTTCAGTTTGAACAGAGCATATATTAAACCAGCTAGTTAATTTATAGATATAATTCAAATTTTAATTCAAAGGTTTTTTTTCTCTTGTTTTCATCTTTTTTCTTCAAGGTTATACTAGTTTCATTCCCATAACAACAATTCCTTTTTGTTTTCCTTTACTTATCCATATGCTACTACAGGGTTTTGCTTCGCTTACTTATTGCTGTTAAATTTTGTCCTTTCACTTCATTGCTTCTCCATTCTACCACTTTTACTGACTTCTATTTTTTTTTTCATCAATACTTCTCTTTCTTTCAATCATTCGCCATCGCATCGCATCATTACGCTTTTATTATGTTTTACTTCAACTTCCTTTTACTTATTGCGCTTATGTTTATTTCAGTTCTTTTTTTTGTTAGTTTGTTTGTACCTGTTACATTGTTTAGAGATTTTTATGTTTAGTTTTGATTATGATGGGTGGTATATACTAATTGTACATACCGTATTTTGTTTTGCTTCTGTGTTTTCCTTATTTTTCTTTTTCTTTTACTTTTACTTTTTTGTTAATATTATGTTTTAGTCGGCTTTTCTATTCAGGTTCTCCATTTTTATATTTTTTCGAATCTGATTCTATCTCTCCCTTTTGATTGTGTGTTTATTACAACGTTTACTTATATGCTATCTATTAAAAATAAAATAAAAATAAATAAAAATAAAAAAAATGGGCTGAGAGTAACGGGAAAAAGTGGCTGTGCGAGAATCATCGCTAATTGAAAGGGTTTCACTTCATTGCTGTTTTTAACCTTATAATACATCACTGATCTTTTTAGCCAACTATCTTTATACAAACCAATAACTAAATATATATAAACATGGGTAAATATCAAAAGATAGCCATCATAGGTTTACTTGTCTCTCCTTTCATTTTATTACCTTTATTACCAAAGGAAACAGTGGCATCGACACACGAGACAATTGCAAACAATATTCCTCAAGTGAATAACTTGATGAATTATTTATCATCTGAAAACCCTGATGAAAAGTTATATTTTAATCCTTCTACTAAAGATATCATTAATTTATACAAACAAGGTTTTAATCATAATGGTGGTAAAGTTGATGTTGCTTCTGATGTTAAATATGGACATTCTATTCCAATGACTGAAGAACAAATACGTAAGCACGATGCTGTTAAAAAGAAGATGGCTGATGATGAGAAAAAGAAGAAAGATGCAGAAGAAGCTAAGAAGAAGGCTGAAGAAGAGGAAAAAAAAAAGAAAGAAGAGGAGGAAAAGAAAAAGAAGGAAGAAGAAGAGAGAAAAGAAAAAGAGATTCAACAAAAGAAAGAGGAAGAGGAAAAAAGGATTAAAGAAGAAAAGGAAAAATATGAAAAGGAACAAGCTGAATTATTAAAACTTGAAGAAGAAAAAGCTGAAAAAGAAGCATTGGCTAAAGAAAAGGCTAAAATTGAAAAGGAAAGGTTAGAATTGGAAGAGGAAAAAAAGAAGTTAGCTAAAGAAGAAGAAGAGAAGAAATTAGCTACTACTAATGATGCTGATTCTGCTTAATTAAGTTTTATCTTAATATATTTATTCGAAATCCGATTTTATCATCTAAATTTGCAATTATTTCTGATGTTTTATCTTTTTTGTTATCTTTTTTTGCAATTTTTGTTTGAAATTTACTTTTATTTTTCTTTTTTTGTTTTACTCTTTCTTTACCATTGATTATTTTGTATTGACATTAGACAGTCACTTTTATATTGTTCTTATATATTGTACTTTTTTTTTTTCATCTCGAAATACTCTAAATATCTACGTAGATTCGTTAGATTTTCTTGTCTTAATTTTATTCTAAGAAATCCATAAATTTAGTTATCTCGAATTTTGAACTATATGAATGATAAATGGTGAATCATAAATGGTAAATGGTATATCGGAAGTTTTTCACAATTCAATTGTCGGTTACCAAGGTGTGGTGGATTAGATAAGAGAGCGGTAAACTTGCGGAAATGGAATTCATAAATCATATTTATAAATACAACAAGATATCCTCCAATAGATATATATATTTACCTACTTTCTCAATATTATTAAAGCAATTGAATTCTAGTTCTTAATTAATCTTAACTATTCAAATGGTTAACGTTGTTGTTGTTGGTGCTGGTGTTGTTGGTTTAACTACAGCTTATGAATTATTACAAGCAGGTCATGAAGTTACAATTATAGCTAAACAAATCCCAACGGATTTCCAATTTGGATCAAATTATACATCACCATTTGCAGGCGCTAATTGGGCTTCTTTTGCTAGTAAAGATCAAATTGAATTACAAAAAATTGATTTACCGGGTTATTATAAATTTAAAAAATTATCTAAATTACCAGAAACTGGTGTTCATGATAAAATTAATTATACCTATGTTTCAAAAAAATCATTTGAAAAAGATGGTAATGTTGAGAAATATCCATGGTATTTAAATCTTCCTGGAATAAAATCAAAAAAATATAATAAATCTCAAGTTCCAGAAGGCTTAGAATTACAATATGGTTATTCATATGATGGTGTTGTTATTTCAACTACTTATTATCTAACTTGGTTATTAAATGAAAATTTAAAAACTGGGAAGTTTCAAATTAAAAGAAAATCAATTAAATCTTTAACTGAAGCAATTCATCTACACCATTCTGGTCTACCTGCTGATTTAATTATTAATTCAACAGGTTTATTAGCTAAAGATTTAGTTGAACCATCTGAAGCTTCCAAATTATTTGCAATTAGAGGGATTACATTATTAGTTGAGAATGATTTAGATAATAAATATTCAATTAAAGATTTCAATCCAGAATTTCCAGCTGAATCTTTATATTTAATGCCTAGAAAAGAAGGTGGTACTGTAATTGGTGGTTGTATGGAAATTGGTAATGATTTACAATTCACAATTGAACCTGAACAAAAAGAAAGATTAACAGAAAAAGTTAAAAAGTTTTTCCCACAAATTTTAAATGATCAAGGTGAATTAGATATAGTTAGAGAACAGGTTGGCTTTAGACCTGGGAGAGTAGGTGGGCCAAGAATTGAATTAGATCAATCTTGGACTTTTGAAAATGAAGTTCCTTTAATTCATAATTATGGTCACGGTGGTACTGGTTATCAAGCAAGTTGGGGATCTGCTGAAAAAGTTTTAAGAATTATCAGTGATTATTTCACTTTTAAAGCCAAGTTATAATCAAACGATTTTAAATTTTTTATTCCTCTATTACTCTATTTCTTTATTTCTTTTTCTTTCATTCAACTCTCTTATATTCATATATTCATTCTGTGTGTAATGTATAGAATATATAAATTAGATCATAAAACAATGATCAAGTACTCAAGATATATTATTCAACAAATACACTTCCAAATTGAATTTCTGAGGTAATATAATATAACATACTATTAATGTTAATTGCAGAGGGGAAAAAATTAAAAGAGAAAGTCAAAATATCACAAGAAAAATATAACGAGGAGAGATACAACATAGTATCAGTCATTATAAACATGCAAAAAACACAGTTCAAGTGAATTAAAAGAGAAAATTCAAAGTAAAGAACTTGATAAAGAGGAAAAAGTGAGACAGAAAAAATCAAATAGGATTATTAGCCTCTGTAGAAAAGGTAATAGGTGAAATGTGAGAGAGAGAACATGAAGAAGAAAAATCAAAAGAAAGATTGTATAACATAATATATATAATGCATTGAAAAAGAAAAAAAAATAAATAGAAAACATAACAAATAAAGAAAGAAAAACTAGAATTTTACAAGAACAAGAACAAGAACAAGAACAAGAACAAGAACAAGAACAAGAACAAGAACAAGAACAAGAACAAGAACAAGAACAAGAACAAGAACAAGAACAAGAACAAGAACAAGAACAAGAA
>PPKY03000088.1:0-12499 GCA_003706315.3 Ambrosiozyma oregonensis (nom. inval.)
TGTTAAGGCTTGCTAAAAGAGCTTAAATCATTTTCTGAAGATTTAATCTTTTTAGGCTTGTAATATACAAAAGAGATAGTTGTGATAAAAAGGGGGGGCTAGATTATGAGATCGTGTACTACCCAATGAGGTTTTAAGACTCCCTTGACAAATTCTCTGATTGAATGATTCTATTCATTATTGTAAATATAAAATTAAATCTATATATTGCACAGCTCTAATTGCTTTCAAATTAAACTCAACTAAATGTATTTTGAATATGATTGACTGACTAGAATCATTGTCTGACTAATAAAATAATGATATTAGAATATCTTTTATTCTTCCATTTCTGAATAGAGAAATGATTATGATTAGTTACAAGAAACTAACATTAAATATCTCTTTACTTTATCACGCCGGAGTTTTAACTTTATGTACTTTCTGTACAACTTTCAATAACAATTGTCATAATCAAATATTCAGTTAATCAATATACACTCATATACACTATAATTAATTTTTCGATAATTTAACCCTGGAACACTCAGAAGGAACATCACCATTAGAATAATACATCAATTCGTATTCATTAGAAGAGTAATTATATGGATCACCAGTATTTTTACAGGCTAAAAAATAATCACGAATTCCATTAACAGCTAAAACTTCTTTACCTCTATAATTCACAAAACTAAACTTATTTTCTTTCGAAACGTTCGAAACAGTCAATTGAACAAATTTAGAATCAACTGAAAAATACTGTCTGTAACCATTTTGCTCACTGTATAATTGTTCATTTTCAAAAATTAATTCAGTTGCACCTTGACCTAAATAAAAATAATCTATACCTGCACCAGCATGTTTAGCATAAACTCCAGAACTGTAAAGTTCAGGCTTTTCTGAATCTATATATAATTTAACAGTTTCTCCATTGACCAAATTTTTGGTGAGGTAAAAAACAGTAGAAGCTAAAGTTGAATATGTTGATAATTTCATAATGTGTTTTAAGTATTTTTCTGTTTTCTGATATTGTACTGAAAGAAGGAAGAGCTCATTAAAAACAATAAACTGCAAATAACTCTCAATTTATATATGTTCAAAAAATTCATTATACCAATATTCAAAGAAATTTCAGTAATTCTATTAGGATTATTCAAACCAGAAAACTCGGTGGCTTCACATCCCTATACACAAGTTTCTCTAAGTTGTATCCTCGCTTGCTACCACATAGCCATAAAAAGATGTTTCTTTTTTTTTGAAATTTAAACCTGCTTTAGTGTATTTAAAAAACCATACCATTAGTATATAGTTTCAAAAATCCAGACTACATGGAAAAAGTCTCAAAAGAAATCATTAACTGATGATCTACAAATTTCAAAGCAGAGATCGGCAAAATCTAAAAATAGGGTATCAAATCATAATTTCTGTTTCAATTTCGGTAAATGTCTTTTATTGATCAATCATAACAACTACAGTTTCTTGAGTTTTTCATAAAGACTGACAGTTGAAATTGATGAAGAACATGCCGTACTGGAAAGCTTTAATGACGTATTTTCATTTTAAAAATAAAATTCCGCGTTGTGGCATTGCGGATGATCCATTCTGTTGATAATTTTTTAAAAATAGTTTTGGGTGAAAATATTTACAAAATACCCGATCTTTTATTGTTAGGACAGTGCCATATTGTATTAACTTTAGAATTCACTGGTTTGTAGGCTATTACATCATATATCCTCCCTTGACTATCTTTGTTTTAACAAAACTTAGTGAGGAAAATATAAGATAGAACACAGATGTATTGTGCGTGATTTAGACTTTGCATCCGTTTGTTGAAAAACAAATGACGTATCTGAGTTTCGATAAGCTAATGATAAACAGTAAGACTTCTAAAGTAAGATGATTTTTCTATATTTTTGACTACCAGTAATAAATTTTATTATATGATGACTGTAATACATGTGTTGATAGCTATTTCCCACTAAATTGAGTTTTAATTCATTAATTGAACACTTGTTCTAACATCAAAATCAATACAAGCAATTTGAAAACTTTACACTATAAAATTATCCACCTTATCAACTCCAGCCTTAACGATCTTCTCTGCCTTAAAAGCATTGGCTAATGAAAACGTCAAACTATATGTTGACTCAACTCACCCAGAATTTTTTCACTCAGGTGCTGGTATTGATTATTTCTATTTAAGCCAAGGTGCTACTGAATTAACTTACAATGGTCAAATTTTATCTCTTGACCAGGACTCTTATCGGCAATTCTTTTCAGTTGATAGTAAATATACTCAATTAACTGTTTCTGGTACTCCAAGCCAAAAATTTACTTTTAAAAATCATGAAGGTAAGCAAGTTTTAGCTGTTGATAGAAACATCAAAGCTTTCTATGCTTGTAAAAACACCGGTGATCCATACAACTATTCAGAAAATGAACAGGAATTAATGTATTATCCTAATGGTGGCCAACCAGAAAGTTTTTTGGAGCTTACGTTATATAAAGAATAATTCATATATCATAAATCTACTTAAATTTGACTTTTCACTCCATGCAACTTTACGAGATCAATGAAAAGAATTTTTCTTTCCGCCCAATTGATTGCCTATTGTTTGTCTTTTTGTTGTTTTTACTTGAACAAGTTTTATATATATATATATTGAATATATATATTTGTTATTAAAGAACAAAATTAGCTAGTTTAAAAGAGCATATACAATGCATCAAATATAAAATGATAGTATCATATTATAGCCCACTAATTGTCTCTGAATAATTACTAGATATAATCAACTAAAGTAGTACTACCGATCAGAAAAGTCCAATAAAACAGTATTCAGATGTGAATGTAATAATTTTATAATTGCCTATGTAAATTGTTCTATGAAAAAAAAAATCAACAAAATTTTGAAAAATTTAACAAGGAGGTAAATATTATCATAAAAAATAAATTCAGAATTAATATAAAGCTAACAAATTGTACTCATTTCTCTAATTTTTGTTCAGCTAAACTCAACAAACCAATACCATCAACATAATCATCCCACAAATCTTTATAATCAGTCAACTTGTCAACACCATCATTCCAATCAAACTTCTCATTAAGCCATTCGCCATAATCAACAACTTGAGTAACATGTTGATTCTCAAAAGACCAAATAGCTTTATAACAACCACCTAAAGCACATGCATCACTTAAGTCAATCTTGAAATTACCTTTTTTGGCACCTAATATAGAACAATATTTCTTGACAATCGATACATTTTTAGAAGAACCACCAACATAAAATACTTTATTTGGCTTAGCGACTAAAGCTTTGTCTGTTTGAAAATCTCCATCAGATTGGATCTTACCAAACTTTTTTAATTTTTTCAAAACCTGTATATCATGCTGAATGAATTCAGTTTCATCCTCATCAATTTCTGCTGATTCTAACATTGGGCCTGCTCTTAATCTGCAAGACAAAGCTTGTGACTCAATGATCGAAGCAACATCTTCTTCTAATGGCCAAGGGTCAGATAATTCAATTAATTTATTTTCATTCAAATCAAATTTGAATCTTCTTTCGCATGGCTGAGCGTTTGGAATAATTTCACCTAATGGAAAATGAATACCTAATTCTAATTTGCCGTTTAGCGGCTTTGAGTTATCTAAAATTTCATTAAATTTTTCCCAAGCATCTGAAGAAACAGCTCTATCCCCCAATTTTTCATTAATTTTGTTTCTAATTTGTTCTCTTGCCAAAGCACCATTACAATAGCATAACATACCCATGTAATGATCAGGAATAGTTGGATGTTTGAAAACATGATAATTTGGTGATGGCTTATATTGATCAGTGACTAACAAAACAGTGGTTGAAGTACCCATTGAAACCAATATATCAGATTTAGCTAAAGGTAGAGCAACAATAGTGGCCAAATTATCACCAGTAAATGAATTAACTTGACATTTATTACTAAATCCATATTTCTCAACAAAATAAGAACCAATGTTACCGATTGATTGAGGGCCAACGGGTTCAACATCTCCTAACTTGGCCTTTAGTTCTTCGATACCTTTTTTGGTTTCTTCTGGGGTTGCATTATCAATGGTCGGAGAAACACCTGCCGTTAAAGCTAATAACTTTTCATCATATTTAGAGGTTCTAATATCATAAATGTTCATACCACAAGCATCCGATTCTTCAATTCTAGTGATTTCACAACATAATAAGGAACTTAAGAACGAGGAAATTAGGGAAATTCTATAAGTTTCATGATATTTGGTAGAATTCTTTCTTGTAGCCAGTTTACGAATTTGAGGACCAGTAAATCTATAATGAGCTTTAGATCCAGTAATCAAAGCTAATTGATCATCACCATTAACTTCTTTTGTGAATAGTTCTAATTCAGGCCCAGTTGAGTGGTCTTGCCAATTTGGAGAGGTTTGGAAAGTGAAAGCCTTTGGGCACAGTTGATCTTTCAGTGATTTTTCAGCAGTCAAATTTTTGAAGATTTCAGGAGAATCAAATGACCAGTAAACAGATCCATGTTGTTGGCAAGATCCTGACAGTGATTTCACATTTTGAAATGGGAAATTATCGTTTTTCATTTTAGTAAAGCATAAGTCCAATGCATCAATCCACATTTCAACGGGAGCATAAATTTCACCAGTTTTCTCAATATTGATAACACCTTTTTTGATACCATATTTTTCAGATAGTTCAGAGTCAAAGTCAACTCTGTATGTATTGTAGTGCTTTAAATTTGAGTAAGAAGCAATAATTTTTAATTGCTGAGTTGATAAGTCAAACCCCAAAAATAGGTCATTAGATTGAGTCATATTATTTCTAAGAATTTTGTTGTTTCGTTTGTTTTCGTTTGTTTTCGTTATTGTTTTTCTTTTTTTGTTGTTAAATCAAATATACGTATTTGGGTTAAATATTAATGTTATACAAAGTTTGTATAAATAAAGAGAGTGTGCAAAAGCTCTATAATTGAATTTCGATTTTAGAATCAGTAGAGGGTTGAGAATTCTTTGGAGTTAAAAATTTGATTGGATTTTGGTTGTAAAAAGGGTAAGCAGGTAATGTGACTAGAAAAGTGATAACAGAAGTAAAGGCAAAAACCAAACAAGTGATTCTGATATCTTGTAAAATAAAACCTGATAAGAAAGCAAGAATGGTACCAACTGTAAATAAGAGTTTTGAAATATCGGTAACTTTTTGTTGACCTTGGAAATCAATGTTTAGTTCAAGAGCAGGAATAATTTTCTGTTGAACTGTTAACAGTACAGAATCCATTGATAATTTATAGTAGGTTCTATTAGTGGGATTTGGTTTATTATCGGGTGCCACCAGATGCCACCTAGCGTAAATCAAAATTGGTGGTAGAAAGTTGAAGGCACCAACTTTACGAGACGCGGGCAGTGCCGTTTTGGGATATATTTGGATTGCGCACTACCATTATGATGGTGTACGGGTGCTGTAGTTTTTGCTCTCTTTTGTCTAGCGGTATTTAATGTCCGCAAATCCCTTACATTCCACAGCAATTGTCTGTAATTTGTAGTTTGTAATTTTCAATCCTTTGGAATGGAAAATATATAAATACTTACCAACATCCACTATTTTCTCTCCTTTTGAAAAAAAAATGATATAGTTACTCAATTAACAATAACAATGTCTGTTGAAGAAGAAACAAGGGAACAACAATCAAGATCATATCAACCATCTGCTAACACTCTTTATGAGAATCAAGGATCAATCGATTGGAAGTATACAACAGATTACACAAATGATAACTATAATGATATGAAAGATGCTGCTTTTATCTTTCATCAGCAATTTACTGATTATAGACCATCTAGATTAGTCAAATTATATATCACAAAAGGTGTTGAAGTGTATGTTAAAGAGGAGTCTGAAAGATTTGGTTTACCTTCATTTAAAATTTTAGGTACAGGTTGGGGTATATTTCGAGTTTTATGTGGGAAATGTAATTTGGACTATCGTTCAAGTTCTCTAGATGATTTAAAAAGTTCATTATCTCAAAAGTTCCCAAACACTGAATTGGTTGCTTGTACTGATGGAAATCATGGTAGAGCAGTTGCTAGAATGGCTAAGTTATTGAATATTAAAGCTAGAATATTCGTCCCAAGAAACGTGTTAGACACAGAATGTTCAAAAATTGAAAGTGAAGGTGCTAATTTAATTAAACTAAACGGGAACTATGACTTTGCTATTGAATTTTGCTCAGAATTTATTAAAACCTCTTCAAACTACGTTTGGATTCAAGATTTTGGTTACAAAGATTATACTACTATTCCGGTCTGGATTGCTGAGGGTTATTCTACAATTTGTAGAGAAATTCCATTTGATCCAAAATTAATTGTTGTTCCATGTGGTTCTGGTTGTTTACCTCATGGTATAACTGCTTATTACAGATCTTATAATTCCGGTACTCATGTTATGCTTGCTGAGCCATTGTCTGCTCACACAGTTAATAAATCACTAACTTTAAAGACACCATCTTCAGACCCAGGTAATTCTTATACTATAATGGATGGCTTGAATTGCCCAACAATTTCAAAAGTTGCTTTTCCTGTGTTATTAGAGGGTGTTAGTCTCTCTTGTTTGGTTGATGAAGAAGAATGTGTCGAATCTCTAGTTCATCTAAATTCGATGAGTATAAACTCTGGGCCTTGTGGTGCCATTTCTCATGCAGCATTTAGTAAACAGGTGGATAAAATGATTGAAAATGGAATCTTACAAGAAGGTGATAAGATTGTTTTGCTTTCAACCGAAGCATCGAGAGAATTCCAACTCAGAGAAAAGAGTCACTTATAATTCGTTATTTATAATTTACATTATTATTCTTTCGTACTTATTTGATTTTCAAAAATAGAAATATTTTTTTTAACTTAGCATGATATAATTTAAAAAAAAAAATTCTCTTTTAGTTTAATTCAATAACATGTTACCATCCGCTGGTAATGCCCAATCCATGACCGCTAGGGTAGGACTAAAAACACTGTCGTGAACATCACCATTCATCAAAGGATTAAATGCTAACATGGTATCTAAATCCATTGGCGGAATTATCCCAGTGCCACCTCCAGAAAGAGCTATAGTTCGAGGTGTTAGTTTAGGTGTAGCAGAGTTAGCGTCACTTGAACCTAATGTTTGATCGTAAGTGTTCATAATTTCAGATGATATCTTCCAGCTAGGTATAGATGCTTTCAAGCATTTTTTTAATCCTTTTAAAATATTTTTCAATTTAACTTGTTCCGTTTCATTTGTAGTTCTGGAATATTTATACAATAAGATACTAGTAGCTAAGACAAAACAATAGACTAAAGGGGCAACTGGAATAAAAGTTTCTGTTTCATAAACTCTAGATATTGAATCTGCTAACGCTAAAGATTCCTGGATTGCTTCCTCACAAATTTCCGATGATGTTTTAATCCCATCACCTGAACCTTTAGTCAACTGAATAAAAGGTCTGTTCAATGAGAGTTTAAGCAAAATATAATATGCTCGAGCTCCTAATGTCGGATAGTTATGTCCAGTTTTGGAAATTGAATCTAATGAACATTTAAAGTCTTGAGGCATCGATTGGTTTAAATCATCAAGCTTCT
Organism: Ambrosiozyma oregonensis (nom. inval.); assembly: GCA_003706315.3. Classification (NCBI taxonomy): domain Eukaryota; kingdom Fungi; phylum Ascomycota; class Pichiomycetes; order Pichiales; family Pichiaceae; genus Ambrosiozyma; species Ambrosiozyma oregonensis (nom. inval.). The sequence goes on from PPKY03000088.1 coordinate 7,604, forward strand.
TATTGTAAGCATTTAAATATTTTAATCTAAGAATAACGTCTTCTCTTGAATATGATGGATCCGGATCTGATGAATGTTTAAATGGACCAAAAACATCAGAAAGCATGCTTTCTGAAATTTCAGACAATTCAACCAATGCAATTGTGCAAGCAGCGTGTGAATAACAATATTTGACTGGATTGTGAGGATCAGAATACAAAAAATCATCTATATCCTTCAATTCAAACATATCTTTAGACAAAGCAACTGTTGCTTCATTGCGTCTCAAAGTTGGTTTTCTACCTAAGACTAAACTAATAAAATGGTCAGCTATAAAACAACCCCAATAAATTCTTCTTTTAACTTCAGATAAATCAAATGGGTAATCAGGATCAACATTATCAAAAATTGCAGAATTATCTAACCAACTACTTGGATCGGACTCAAATCCCAGATCAAAAATCATTCTCCACGCCAAACCAGATAATAGCCATCCAGAAGTTAATTTACCTCGAATAATATCATATAGGGCAAGACAAATTAATGTTTGAATTTTGGTAATACTTGAGTGGCCCAATCCTAACATTTCATCTTCTTGGTTGAATAATAAATACTTTGATCTTTTATAATATATATCGCCCTGTGGCTGCAGTGTTTGAATTTGGCTAGCACCCAACGCAGCAATTGCGAGCATTAATGGTCGAGATGCAAATATACTATCGTATTTCTGTTGTAAGTAATAAAATAAAAAGGATTCTCTATGGATAAAAAGAAAGACCGAAGGGTATTGCCATAAAAAGAATGAAGAAACTGATTCATATAGATCTGGATCAAATTCAGACATTGGTAGTCTTTTGAAACCAATGATAGCCTCAGAGTCCGTCGTATCGTGATTAGATAAATTTCGAGATGTTATTAATATATCAGACTGAACAGTACTTCTAATGGAGCTAGACCTTGGTGTTGGAGAAGAGCGAACTTGCTTATAAACACTGGTTGGTCCAAGCACTAGCATTGAATCTTGTCCAATTTGATGGACCATAACTGATTCAAATTGAACTTGTGGAATGCTATAGGCGTCGGATGAATCTGTAGCAGTAGTTTCTATATTTGATATTGGTTCAACAATTTTATTGGAAGTTATATGAGTTTTCGAGCTTGAGCTTGATATTTGAGAAGATGTATTCACTTGATCTAGTAATTTCTTAATTTCTTTTGGAGAATTTCTACATGCTTTTAAATCATTGATCACTGACTCAAGTTCAGATACTCTGTTTTGTAAATCTTTGAATTCAGTAGCAGTAAATCTATTTTTTCTATCATCTACCATTGGATAATGACAGGAAATTCCAAGTTTCGTACATTGATGACAATTAGGGGTCAGAAGATCGCATTTTCTCTTTCGAAGTTGATATATTAAAATCAGTTAGTATTAAGCATGAAAGAAATTAATTTCAGAATAATGAGTTCATCCAAAAACTCACCTTTCTCTTTCTGCATCCTAGACAGGATATCTTTTTATTAATTATTGGTTGTGACATGCTGAATAAGTTGTGTTCTGGCTTATATCATTCATCATTATTAGCCATAAAGCAATCTCGAAAGCTAAGTATAAGCCAAAACTGACGCGGCATTGGTTCTCTTAAGTCGATCGTCGTTCTGCTAAATACTTCACCAAATACTTCACCAAATGGCACCTATAACCCATTAAATGGCTCAAAATTAACTTTATTGCATTCCAAAAACTACTTCATACTTTCACAGTAAGACCACAAATTATATTGTGATGTTTCTAATAAAATTTTAGCATTAGGTGGTTTTCAACATCTTCTTCTACATATCAAATTTTTAGAAATGCTATTCTTTCTAATAATAGAGGTTCAGCTGGTAAAGTTATTAGTGATTTTGTTAAAAATAATAATTTAAATGGTGTTTTGTTTGATTGGGAATATCCTGGTAAACCTGATATAAAAGGTATTCCTGCAGGATCTTCTAATGATGATCCTAATTATAAAGTTTCAGTTGCTATACCTGCTTCTTTTTGGTATTTAAAACATTTCCCTTTATCTACTATGAAATCTTATATAGATTATTTTGTTTTAATGAATTATGATTATAATGGACAATGGGATTGTGGCAAAGCTGGTACTGGTATTGGATGCCACGTAGATCAATCTATTACTAAAACAGCTATATCTATGCTTAATAAAGCAGGTGTTCCTATGAATAAAATAAGAGGTGGTCTAGCTTCTTATGGTCGTTCGTTTGAATTATCTAATAGAAAATGTGTTTCTTATGGTTGTGGTTTTACTGGACCAAATAGTAATGCTTTATCAGGTAATACTAGTAATACTCCTGGTATATTATTTGAGTCTGAATTTTCTTCAATGGGTATTTCTGGTTCATTTAATTCTACTTCTAAATGTTTTTATTCTACTTATAATAATGGTAAAGATTGGGTCGCTTGGATGGCTGAAAGTGATAGAAATTATTTAATTCAAGATGTTTTTAAACCAGCAGGTATGAGTGGTGCAGAATTATGGGCTATTAATTATAATTCAGATTTCTTAGAGGATGAAGATGATACTTATTATGATGGTGTAAATAAATATATAGATTTTCATAATTGTGCAAGTGATTCAAATCAGGATTTTTGTAGATACGAAAAAGCTATTGATTTTATTATTTCTAATGTTACAGCTTCTACGGCTAAAATAAATACATATTTAAATGATTATGATAATTATATAGAATATTATGATGCATACATTAGAGCATATTATGATTCTGTTATGCTTTCTTATGAGAAATGGATGTTTGAAGAACGTAATTTTGCAAATTATTATACTAGTGTGGACGAAAGTAAAATAATTATTACTCCAGCTGGTCAAAAAAGAGATGATCTAATTAATTATAATAGAACTGAGATATTTGATGTTATGCAAGAATTTAATTGAAAGTGGTAGATTATGGCATGAACCATTTCATCCTTTCTATTAACAATTGGATTTATCAAGGATATCTCTTTTCCTTCAACTTTTGTCTCTCATGATAAATATGGTAAAGTGAATTGTATTATTGGAATCTTTGTTGATGATTTTATTGTTACAGCAAAATCAAAGAAGCTATTGAATCAACTGTTGACATCTTTAAATAAATCTTATGAGGTTAAAATCATTAAGCCAAATGAATCAAACGGTATTCAAAAATTTCTTGGTATGGATATGACGGTTCTCAAATCTCCTTCTGGTAAAGTATTAGCTATAGATATAAATCAATGTGATTTTATTTCAAAATTGATTACTGAATACAAAGTTAAAATTTCCAAAAAGGTATATAAAACACCTCTAACACCAGGTTTTTATTTTGATCCTTCTAAATGCAAATTAGTTCTATTTGAGAATGAATTGAAAGCTAAGTCAACATTATATAAAAGGCTAATCGGTTCAGTACTATACATATCGATTACGACTAGACCGGATATAACATATGCTGTCAATTATTTGGCAAGATTCTCAAACTTTCCTCATACTACTTTATTTTCACAAATCAACAGGTTATTAAATTATTTATTAACAACTAATAACAATAGTCTTCATTTCTCCAAAGAAAATGAAAATGCTACACTAACTGCTTATACTGACAGTGATTATGCTCAAGATTTGTCTCGTAAATCTATGAATGGATTTTTATTTTTACATTATGGTCATCCTATTTCTTGGTGTGCTAAATATACCAAATTGATATGTCAATCTTCCACTGAAGCTGAATTACAAGGAACAAACTCCGCAATCAACGAACTAACATGGTTAAGAGAATTATTAAAATTTATTGGTGAAACTATAAACAGTGTTAATACACCTATTATTCATATGGATAATAAACCAGCACAAACTACAATTGAAAATGAAACATTTTCATCCGAAAATAAGCATTATATGATTAGATTTAAGAATATTATATATTGGTTCAAACAAAAGATGTTCACATTAGAACATGTTTCCTCTGAAAATCAATTGGCCGACATTTTAACTAAACCAGTTGTGATAAAGGTTGTTGAACAGTTTAATAGTTATTTCTTCAAAAATGATGTTAAAGTCAAGGGGGTGTATCGGAAATAAGTCATCACATTCCATTATCATTATGATAATATGCGTGTCTTATTAAATTGTTACTGTAAATCATTATTGTCACAAATTTCAAGTTATTGTTACAAATTACAGCTTATAGGTCAGCCATGTTTCAGCATCATCCATATTTCCAACTAATTATTATTTCTCAACTTTCCTTTTCTTAATTAATTTTTTGTATAAAAGGTGAAGTGTTTTCCCAATTTAATTTTTGGGTAATATATAGATTTTATAAGAGAAAAGATTATCGTTTCTATTACTCAAAATTCTAAGATCAAACTTATAGTCAATTAAGGTATGTTAATTCATACCTATTAAAGGAGTAAATATCCATGGTTGAAAACAACGGTTACATTCTAGTTCTCAAGATATCATATCAGTAGAAGGTATATGCCCCCCGCTGTTGAATAAATAATTGACGGAGATTTATCTCTCTTACTCCGACACTTATTTCCGATAGTATTTGACGTTTTCCTGAATTAAAATTTGTAATTAGGTTATTGCATCTGTAATTTAATTGTGGATCTAAATATTTTAAGCTTTATTTTTTTCTTGTAAGAAGTTAGGTTGATGATAACTCTTATAATAAACCTTGGATCGATCTCTAAATACTTAGTATCTAAACACCTTAGAAATTAGGTAATAATTTTTTAATTGTATTTCTTACTTGATTCCACTCAAGATAAACTTGTACAAACTATGTAAACTATATATAAATAAAACTCAAAATAAAACTTTAATTAAGATAAATGAACAAGTTCATTTACCTTCCTAATCTGTAACCGAA
>PPKY03000089.1:0-11990 GCA_003706315.3 Ambrosiozyma oregonensis (nom. inval.)
CCCCATCCAGAATAGAAACTGTAGTGTAGGACAATTAAATTAATCTCAAAAACTTATCTTTGTGACAGTTTGATAGTATTGTAATGAAATTGAAACGTTATAATCAAAAGTGAATGATTGTATAAAGTAAACACAATAAGACACCCTCAAACAGATTCTACTTTCTTTCACATATTAAAACGACATATCATATATATTAGATAGTAGAAATTTAGTAAACATTAAAACATTAAAACACAGAAGGATGAGCCAACAATAAAGCAAAAAGAGAAGAGTTATAGTTCTATTAATTCAGAAACGTTAATCAACTTCATCATCACTTGGATCAGCAGCAGAATTTTTCTTTTGAGAAATCAAGTAAGAAGTATAAGGGGTCATTTGATCTCGTTTGTAATCATATTTTAAATCTTTTATATCTCCATCAAATTCACCTCCATATAATTTGGAAAAGTTCTTAGAACCCTGAGAAATTAATAAATCTAAATCTTTACTATCTCTCAACATGTCAAGTCTCTTTTTAGTATTTTCAGGAACAAATGTTTTGAACCCAGTGTACAACCATGCCATAATAGAAGGAACATTAACGAAATATTTTTTATATAACAACTCAGGATAATACTTACCAAATATTTCAATGACTGATTTTGATGCTTTTCTTGCATTAGGATTCATTTTAAAAATAGAAACACCAGCATAATCATGAATTTGTACCATTAAATCATTTTCTGGATCTCTAAAATCCAACAATTGCATTGCTTTCTCCATTAATCCAACTCTCCATCTTAGAAATTTATCAAGATCTGAGAAATAGTCAGCAGTATCTTTAACATTACCATAAAAATTCCATGTGATGACTTTCATATTGGCCCCGCCTTCAGGGTTTAAAGTAATAAATCCACTTGGATCATAATAAGAACCATGATCTTCACCAAATGCTGCAAATAATGGATCAAATTCTTTTCTCCAATTTAGAATGGTTTTTAAAGTTTCAATAGTTTCTTCTAAAACATAATTTCCACTTTTTAATAATTTAATTAAAACTAAATTAGCCATTTCATCATCATAATACTTACCAGTTGAAGTTAGTTGATAGCCAAACAATTCATCATATTTTATATCTTCAATTATTTCAGGAAGATTTTCTTTTAATTGTGTTAATACAATCAACCGGGATTCATCTAATCCATACTTATTTGTTGTGGTTGTTGATTTATCAGTGTTTGCCTCTTCCACTTGTTTTAGCTTCCCATCGGATTCTGTGTTTGTATTTTCATTTATAGTTGGTTTTGGTTCAGTGTTCAGTTGAACAGATTCTAGATTAGCTTCTGGCATTTTCAATTATTATTTAAATTTCTTCAACATAAATGTTCTTTTAAACAAAAAAACAATACCCAGTGTGTGTTTTTTAAATAGTTGTTCATTACTGCAATCGCGGTAATAGCGGAGTTTCTTTAAAAAAAAAAGCATTCCACTTTTCCAATTTTTCAACTAGAATAATATTATAACTATAAGATAAGATCAATAACCTAGAAATTTGGAAACACTGAAAACCTGGAATAAATAAATATCTACAAAAAAACAAAAAGTGGAAATAATCAATGAAAAATGATAAAGCTTTGCAAAAAATCAAAAATTAAGCTTCAATAAAAAAATCCTTTTCATTTTCATCTTTAGGAATGACAATACCTTTATTAACAATGAAATCACCACAGGCATTTCTGATTCTTTCTGTAGTTAAAGGAGTACTGAATTCTAGACCTAGAGATCCAGATTCAATGCCGTGTTCTTTTCTAGCAAAACTAATTGCATCTCTCAATGCAAATTGAACAACAGAACCTAAAAAGAAAGGTGGTTCACCAACACCTTTGGATGAATGAACAGTTCTTAAATGTTTGAAATCACCCTTCAACATTGAAACATTGAAAACTTGAGGTATATCTCTAAAACCCGGTATTTTATAAGCACCTGGTCCTCTAGTAAATAATGCACCATTATGTCTAAACCATAATGATTGCTCCATAGTAAAATAACCCATACCTTGAATAAAAGCTCCCTCAATTTGACCGTAAATAATGGCCTCATTCAATGGTTTACCAACATCCATCTTGATATGAGATTCCAAACAAACCCAATCACCTGTTAAAGTATCTAATTCAACCAACGCAACCGCTGAACCTTGTGTATGATAGAAAAATTGAGGTTTTGGCGTAGGACTTGGATCAGCAAAATCAAAACCAATATCTGGAGTTTTATAAAATCCAGTAGCACTCAACGAAACTCTCTCCAAATAAGCCTTAGTGATTAATTCATCCCATGTATAATCTTTATTGTTTTCAGCTAACATATCTCTGATTGGACTTAATCTTGAATTTAATTTATCACAAGCGTTTTGTAATGCTTTACCATTTAAATCAGAACCAGTTGAAGCAGCAGTAGCAGAACCATTTGGAACTGTTTGAGTTGAAGTTTCAGATAAGAATACCTTCTCAATAGGAACCTTTAAACCTTGAGCAACAATCATTCTCATGATGGTTGAGATACCTTGACCAATTTCAACACCAGCTATACCGATTAAAACTGATCCATCCATATAAACATTAATTAATGCACCTGCCTGATTCAAAAATAAAACACCAAATGAAACACCAAAACAACAAGGAATATGAGCCAAACCTCTTTTAATCCATTTGGATTTACTGTTGAATTCTTCAACCTTGATCTTCAATTCATCGTATTTAGAATCTTCCAAGTTTTGTCTAACTAATTCTCTAATTGAAATATCATTTGTAATTTGTTGTCTGTAAGTTGTTGTTTGCCCAATATTAGGAATAAAATAATTCTTTTGTCTAATAATTTCAGGATCAATACCCAATTTTTCGGCAAATTCGGTAATGATGGATTCTGCAGCGTACATACCAGCTTGTGAACCAAACGATCTATAAGCAGTGTTAGAGGCAACATTTGTTTTGACAGGAATACCACAAACTCGAGCATTTGGAAAATAATATGAATTCGTTGCATGGAAAACACTTCTATCAATAACACCTCTAGTTAAATCCATTGACCAACCAGCATTAGCATACAATTCAATATCAATACCAGTAAATTTTAGATCTTTATTCATTGAAACCCTGTACTTACATAAAAATGGATGTCTTTGTCCAGTAATTAACATATCTTCGGATCTATTTAATTGCATTCTGACAGGTCTATGGAATTTTTTAGCAGCAGCAGAAGCAATTCCTGCTAACTGAACAGATCTTGTTTCTTTTCCACCAAAACCACCTCCTAATCTTTTAACTCTCACAACAACTCTATTCGAATCAACACCTGTAATTTGAGCACAATATTCTTGAACTTCATTTGGATTTTGAGTTGAAGAATAAACTTTCAATTCACCCTGCTCTTCAGGAATAATTAAACAATTTTGAGGTTCAAAATAAAAATGTTCTTGTGCTGATAATCTACATGTATTTTCTAAATAATAATCAGATTCTTTAAATGCTGTTTCCCAGTCACCTAATTTAGTTTCTCTTCTATCAGGATTTTCAGAATCAGGGAAAAATGATTTGGCTGCAAGTCCATCTTCAACTGAGATAATAGCTGGTAAATCTTCATACTCAACTTTAACCAACCTTGAGGCTTCATAGGCTCTTTCTTTATCAGTTGCAACGATAGCAGAAATAGTCTGACCAACAAAGAACACTTCTCCATCAGCAAAGAAAGGTTCTTTTCCAAACGGTAAAGAACCCCATAAATTAGCTTTTGATTCATGGATATCATTAATGTCAACATAACCAACAACAGACTCAACTTTCAAGGCCTCAGAATAATCAATTGATAAAATCTTAGCATGAGCTTTTGATGATAAGATTTGAGCAGCAAAAACTTCATTATATTGAGGAGGTAAATCATCAGTATATTCAGCTTCACCTGCTGCTTGTTTAAATGCATTCAAATGAACAATAGATTTACCAACAATTTCACCTTCTTTAATATATGATTGAAATTGATTAATTTCTCTATATCCATGTTTTTGATTTCTTGTAACTTGAGACAATGAATCTATATCAACTAATGATTGTTTAATATCAGCTGAAAATAACGAATAATTAGAAATCATATATTGCCAAAATTTGTAGAAAAACGAAAGAGTTAATGATCTTCTATAACTGGCCATACCACCTGGAACACTAAACGATAAATTGAAATCTTGCTTTGCTAAAATATCAATTGCTTTTTGTATAAAATCTTTATCTATAATAGATTTACCTTTGATAAATTCTTGTGTTTTTTTTGATTGAACAGTCATTGGAGCCATACCACCATATACTAAAGTTGAATTTACAACCTTACCTTCAGTATCTAATCGAGCTTGCAAACATGCAGTAACAATTGAAATATCATCATCTTTTCTTTTTGATTGTTTATAAGCATGAATAAATTCATGTTCTTGAGTTTCAGGAATGAAAATTGAAGAAACAATGGAATTTGGAGGCAATTTAGTTTTTCTATAGCCAGTGAAATAATCATCTCTCATTGATAGTTCAACAGATTCAATTTGACCTGACTTATTGATTTTTTCAGCAGTCACAATTGCACCACATGCAACTAGTATTGGATTTAAATCTGCAATTGGTGAAGCAGTAACAATATTACCAGCGGCAGTAGCAACATTTCTAACAGCTTTTGAAGCAAATAATTTCAATTGTTGACAAATATGATAATAAACTTGGCCTTTTGAAGTTTTACCTAAATTTTCAGATAAGTTTTCACAAACATGTTCTAATTCAATTAATGGCAAATTACCACCAATTAGCAAACCTTTACTATCAACATATTTCCAAGTTTTCAATTCTTCAACATCATTAACATAGATATTAACAGGATAGTTCGAATGTTTGAATTTAACTTCGATTAAAACTTCAGAAGCACCAGCAACCAGCTTCGAATCAGGATAAGATTTATAAATTTCTAGTAATTCTTGTTTAGTAGTTGGTCTAAACCAAACTTTACGATCATTACCATAAAATATTGGCTTCAATGAATATCTAGCTAGCTTTAATGGAAATTGGATATCATTATTTGGATTATAAGGTTTCAAAGGTAATCCATTAGGAGTAAATAATTTATTCATATCAATTTCTGAATCCGGAAACTCTGTGGAAACTTCAATATTATCTGCAGATGTTCCATTCGTTTTCTTATTTTTACAACATTTATCCCCCATAGCACATGCATTTCCACTGCCTGAACCACAATCATCTTGTTGCTTTTGTTGTAACTGTTTCTTCAAAAAAGGTCTAATTTTTTCTTTATTATAATTATCTGAATCATGAGCAAATGAATAAGCAGCATCAGCTATAGGCATATAACCAGTACATCTACACAAGTTTGATTCCAAAGCTTCATCAACTTCTTCAACACTAACAACACCTTCTTTTTGTCTTAATAATGAGTATAAAGCCATAACAAAACCTGGAGTACAGAAACCACATTGTGAACCATGAAATTTAGCAATACGTTCCTGAACAGGGTGTGGATCTTCAGCAGAACCAACACCTTCAACAGTAATCACATGTTTACCTTCAACCAAAATAAGAGGAGTAACACAAGAATTAACAGCTGTATACTTGATTTCTTGCCTTGTTGAATCAATATGTGATGGAACTAATGAAGCAATGGTAACTGAACAAGCATTACAACCAGATTCTGAACAAGCTTCTTTAGTACCTTTCAAATTAGCATACTCTCGAATGTAATCAATAAGTCTTGACTCTGGATTTGGATTTTTGACAGTTTGTAATTTCCCATTTAAATAAAATTGTAAAGTTTGTGAAAACTGAATATGCGCTAAATCATTATGAAGAATAGTTAGTGAATCTTTGTTTGAAACCTCCAATAATTCATCTTCTGAATCAGAAATAGTCAAATAATTAAGTGGAATAGATGGCATAATGATTTAAAAGTATTCTGATTAATTTTAGTTTTATTCAAATAAAAGAGATGTGAACTCCAGTTAAGCCAAATTGTTAAATTGGTAAACTGGTGAATTAGTAAATGATAAAGTAGTCAACTAAAGTGATAGCAAGCCGCACAGCTCATTGAGGAATCTCCGGAACACGCCGAGTGGCCAGATTAGGAAATTTCTACTCTTATCGATAAAGTTTCTCACCGCGGCCAAAGCAAAAAAAAGACCCAGTTTTTCACGTGACTTTATAAGGTAGCGACGCGTCGAATTGTTTTCCAGTGTACGGGAGTGTAGTGTCGGATATTCTTATCTTGATAGTCTCGTAAATAAATAATAATAATTAATAATTACTAGCAATTGAATTTTTGAATTTTTTTTTTTTACTTGACTAATACTGGATCTACTTAAATGGAAGTAAATTGAAATATCTTTACCTTTATGAGATTAACTGATAGAGAGAGTGGCATTTTAAACGTGACTGATTCAACTATGGATGATTCACTTGATTTAGAATTACAGGATTGTACTGGTGACGGTAATATATTTGAATCGCCAGTTCAACCAATTCAATCCACAGATAGTGGCAGTTTTGCAGCTTTAAAGAATTCAGATGAAGAATTTGATTTACCAAGAACAGTTCAATTTCAAGATCATAATATTATACTAGAATCCAAGAATGTGTTAGTTTCTAATAAATTAAGATTTCAAACTTTGGTTTGCTTTTTAAGTTTAGGTGTAATTGGTTTAATGGACCAGGCTGTGGGTTCTATATTACACTATTTATTAATTTATTATGAAGTTGATAGATCACGGATCTCCTATCTTTTTTTACTACAATTTGTTGGTTATATGATTGCAAGTTTTGGTAATGAGATACTACATGACAAAATTGGAATGCAATATTTATTAATGATTTCATTAAGTTCAATTATATTTGATACAATAATGTTTATTCTCAAAGCTCCTTTATTTTTGCTTTATGTTGGAGCTATGTGTTTTGGATTTGGTGCTGGTTCTTTGGATTGTATTTTAAATATATTTGTTGGTAAATTAAAATATTCTAATCAATTGCTTGGTGCCATGCATGGTTTTTATGGTATAGGATGTTTTATTAGTCCTATGTTAGCTATCTCTTTAATTGAAAACGGAATGCCATGGAATCATTATTATTTTGTTATGTTATCAATTGCAACTTTTACATTGGTTCTAGCTGGTCTATTATTTAGAAATGAAAATAAATGGAAATATAAATATTCAGTAATGGTTGAACTTGGGCATGGAGAAGACCATGTCTCTGTTTCTCATAGTCAATTATACACTAACAAGTACATTTTATTGTTTTCTTTAGCATTATTTATTTATATTGGTACAGAATTATGTGTTGGTATATGGTTATTCAATTATTTATTAACAATTAAAAAAGTTGTCGAAAAAACGGCATCTTATATTACATCAACATATTGGGCGTTTTTAACAATAGGAAGATTTTCATTAGGCTTTGTCACAGGTCACTGGTTTGAGCATTCTGAAGTTAAGGCAATGATTTTATATACTTCAATTGTGGCGTTTGGTAGTTTCAATTTTTGGGCTTTTTCAAATAGTCTTTGGTGGCAAGTTATAAGTATCAATTTGACTGGATTGTTTGTTGGACCAATGTTTGCTACTAGTATGATTATATCTATTAAAACGTTACCTAAACCTATAGCAAATGCAGGTGTTGCAATTGTCTGTGGCATGGGATCTAGTGGAGCTGCAGTGATTCCTTGGATTATGGGAATTATTTCTGAAAAGTTTGGTAGTGGTGATGGTGGTGGTTTAGTTTATTTTCCAACAATAGTTTTTATAAATCTATTTCTTGGATTTATTTTATGGGTCGTCTTTTATTTTCTTAACAGACAAAAATTAGATAGTTATGAAAGGTTAGGATAAAGATTTACTAGTCGTTTTGTATGATTTGCTTTTGATGGTTTTTTATTGATATTTCTTTTTTCATTGATTTTGATGCTTAAAAGTTTAGAGTGTAATGTAGTACATAAAAAAAATCAAATTTGATACTCTCTCTCTCTCCCCCCCCCCCTTCCCCCCCACCGAAACACGTGACTGTTATCACCTGTAGCAACTGAATTGAAATTGTAACAGATTTAATTTGTTAAACATTTTATTAGATGAAGCAAAAAGATCCGACTTCAATTTACAAATAGTATTTGACTTATGGTTGTGTATAAAATTATATCAACTTAATTAGTTGAACTCAATTAGTTGGCCTATTTGTCTCACATTAATTTTGCTTATAATAAGATAATCATTACAAAAAAAGGCCCAATATCATGTTAGCTGGCTACATTGAAATACTCAGAAATATACCCCTAGAGTTACAACAGAATATTTTCAGAAGAAGTTTGAAACTAATAGATGATGAAGATTGCGATGGCACTGAATATGGAGCAAAGACATTTTCTGGAAAAGTTTGGAATAAACTAAATGATCTTCTTAAATTTGTGGGATTCAACAACAATATAACAATTGATATTGATTGGCGTGTCATTACAGTTAAAATATCATTATATGATAACATTAATATCAATATTTTGAGAAAATCCATTGTTGAATCTCCTTCATGGGTTGAGTCTGTTTCTTATCTCAACTTAACTAGTTTAAAACTTAATGTCAAAGTCTTAGATCCAGAAAGAGACTGCATTGTAGTGAAACTAGTATCCATAATAATAAATAAGTTCAATCCTCAAAAGTTTATACTCACGAATATTAGCCACTTACTTCATGAATTATTAGTTTACAGATATCAATGGATTGACAAAATTACAGAACTTGACTTGCACGGTTCTAAATCTACGTGTGAAAGTTTGTTTGGGGTAATTGATCAATTTAAAAACTTGAAATCAGTTTCTTTTTCCGGTCATCTTAGTACCTTAACTTGCATGAGTATTTCTTGTCTTGAACTTTTACTTAATAAATTAGATGAAATGCTTTTAGAATTTATCGGAAATTTTGAAATAATAGATACAGATGAGTCAGATTATATTGTAGATAGATTTTTAACTTTTACTGAAAGCAATCCAAAAATTTTAGTTAATTTGATGCAATTCGCAGGTCCATTAACCAGAAATACTTTTAGGCTTCTATCAAATGCAAAAAAAATTGATCGATTTTGTTTACATGACTTCCAAATATTTGAGTTTGTAAATAGACTTTCAGATACCCCTCTCACCAACAATCAAATTTTGGAAATCTTTAAAGTTGAATCCCTAAAATCTGTGAAATTTGACGTTCCTGTTTTTAATAATTTTAAATTGGAATCTTCTGCTTTGATAAATCTTACTATACAGTCAACAAATTTAGGTTTTGTGAATTTTAGTGGTCTAATCAAACTTTTATCTCTTACAATAGAGACTAGTGATACAATAGATATTGCTACATTTAATTCAATTCCTACAAATGTCACTGAATTAAATATTAATACTGGTTTTTCACCAATGAATGATTTATATTGTGTTCCCAAATATATTCAAAAATTAAAAACCATACCGGAACTTTTAGGTCATTTTGATTTTTCTAACAATTCTCACATTTCTGAATTATATTTGAAGACTGATAGACTTGATGAAATTTATGAAGATTTTCATAGTTGGCAAAATATACCTGAAACAGTTGACTATTTATCACTTGAATATACCCATGAATATACGAATATTCTTGGTCTGAATGATCGTACAAAGTCTAACAAAATGTTTGGTATCTGTATTCCTGATACCATATCAGATATAAAATTAGATATTAGATTTATGGATACTTATTCAAAAACTGATATAATATATATCAATTCAGATAGAATAAATAAATCATCCATATTTAATCGTGTTACTGGTTTATATAATGGGGATGAATTATGGGCTAATATTGTGATTGGACAGAGTACTGAATTATGCTTGATTCTTCGTAATATCAATGAAGATATATTGATAATCTGTGACGATTCTGTTATTAGCAATGTACATTGTGTTTTGGGTGACTTTCATATGCAACTTAAAAAGGTAAAAGGTAAAGCTGGGGTATCTTATTTATCGTTACCAATAGAAAAGGAAAGTTTACTTTCTTGTACAGTTGTGTAAACTGGATTTTCTTATGAACAATTACCCGGAATCAATAAGTTTATTGAATTACAACTCAAAGAAACTCATCATATATAACAAAATTTTAATTTGATTTTTTTGCGTTGTGTGGACAATTTGTTTACTAAATAAAATACTTAACTCATACTTATCTAACCATCTTGAGGAAAAGAAACCCCAGATTCTTGGCGCAACTTATCCATGACTTCAAGAATTAAAAGGTTTTCACTCCAAGGAAAGATATCATTTTCTAGCTTACCAGAAGCTATATCCAAAGCAACAGCATCTGCTTCATAATAAAAGCCCATACCTTCTCTATTGAAATATTTTTCGATTGTTTTACTCCCGTCCTTGAATTCAATTCTGTAAACTGTTGGTTCCGAAGCACAATTTCCACTAATAATGATACTTCCTAATTCACAATCAATTCTTGCAAACTCTCTAGGATTCGTTGTGTAGAATGAGCTTAGGAAAACAGCTTGTCTTTGAGTACTTTTATATTTCATTATACCACTCTGTAAAAAATCAATACCATTAGAAACACTTAAAAAACCCTTAACCTCAAATGGAGTATGGTTTTCACCCAGTTTATCATCCAACAAAAATCTGGCATAATTCAAAGAGTAAATACCAAGTCCTAATAATGAGCTTATAGAATACTGGTTTGAGTGAAATCTTCTATCATTTGAATAATCAAATTCAAGTGAAAAATCAACCAACATCCGATATAATTCACCTAACAGTCTGTCTTTTAACAATAAGTTTTGCAATTCGAAAATGATAGGTTGAAATCTTATCCACATTCCTTCCATAAAAAATACCTTTTTTTCCTTTGCTGCTGTAATAACTTCTTTGAAATCTTTAGCATTCATTGTAGCAGGTTTTTCAACTAAAACATGCTTATTATTTTGAATGGCATTCAAACACTCTTTTTTGTGCAAAGGATTGTGTAATCCTATATAAACAATGTCAACTTTTGGATTTGAGTAAACTTGATTGTATGAACCAATATTAACAGATCCATTATGAATACCCAGTTTTTGCAGAAAAGACTTGGCTTTAAAGTTTGAAGAGCATCCAATAGCTACAACATTATGATTTGCCTTTGCATCACTCCTCTCAATTAATAAATCAGCTACAAACCATTCACTGATCATACCTGCTCCAATAATCCCCCAGTTTAAAGTTGGTTTGATTGCTTGACTATCCATAATGATTTTAATTTTATTTTATTTTATTTCCTATAAAACCTACTTGTTGTTATCTATCCTTACAATTTATCAATTTTTGAAAAACCTTACTCTATATATCATTTTTTTCAAATTGATAAAAATTAGTTAATTAACTATTTACTTCGTAAAAATGCGGCAAATGGCCATCCTGTTTATATTCCACAGAAAAATAAAATAAAACTAAAACTTGGAGAATTTTGATGGTATTTGTGGAACAGTAACTAATTTTTTTAAACTGGATGGAAAATATTCAAACGATTTTGAATGATCCCAGTCCATTAACTACCAGTTGTGGAATGTAAGAGGGTATTTTTGAAAATTTTAATGAGTCAGAATTTTCTTGAGTGTTGTGAATATATATATATACATATGTATCATAACTTCACCCATAAAATATCCCGGATTCTCCAATTGGATTCAGCACATTACTTCAGTTATGAAATTCAATTATTTACATTTACACTTTTCAATGTTGAGTAAATAAAAAGTATATTGTAAACTTATAAAGTCTCATTATCTCTCTTGATTTCATATTCATATCTTCATCATTAAGAGCTACATGACATTTTACAAGTGTTTTGGGGCCTAATCTTGCATATCCGTGTTTAAATTACTCAAAGAACCATTTTTATTGTACTACAGTTTCTATTCTGGATGGGA